>CAUDNR010000276.1:22380-35679 GCA_958430865.1 Entrophospora sp. SA101 | reverse complement strand
ACAACGACGGAATAAAGCAAAAAATCAGGACAAAGAGTAAAAAGCGCACAATGCGCACAATACTCGAAAATTTTGAAAAAAAACATGGATCCACACATAATAAAAATGACAAGGTATGATGATTTTATATGTGCTGTTATAAATTATATATAATGATGTATAATGATATTTATTCTGTAATTTCCTTAGTCCAAATCGGCAAAAAAAACGAGGCTGACAAAATCGTAAATATAAAATTCTGTGCTTATATTCTCTTTTCCTCCAAAAGATGGTGATAACGTATCACATCATCATAAATAAAAAATTACACTATTACTATATATTTGTGCACACATACAAAATACATTATCTGTGATTGAGATTTGCCAAAAAAACCAAAATCAAAAAATTTATTCGGTTATTGTTATTTAGGCGCTAAATCTACCAACACTGATAGACCATATTTAGATAATTCTTGGGAAAAATGACCGAAATGAATGAATTCCCATTTATTGATTGATAATAAATAATAATAATTTAACAATTATAGTAAATAATAATAGTCTGGAAATTGTTATAATTTTGGTTACTTTTTTGCTGACAAGAATGTTGTGCAATTAATTAATACATATTTCCATATATTAATTAGTACCGTCATTATTAATATTGTTATTGTTGTTATTATTATTATTGCTCTAGTTAATAAATTCATTCACCTTTACAATTTTTGATAAACGATTTACCAAAAAAATTAAATTTTCTCACATTAAATAAAAACCTTATCGATAAATTCTAAATTTTACCTAATAATGAAAACTCCGAGTCAAATTGAGTTACCTAATTTGAATTTCAAAAAACAATGGGAAAAACTGGTATTAAACGTAAAGCCACAAACAGCTAGACGCCACAAATATTTGTGATTGTGATAACAGAAGCAAATAAAGCAATATTTGCTAATTAACTCATTCCTAATTCCTTCTACTTGGCATTCGCGGAAGCAGGATTGTTAGAAGATCCCAAAATTAGGAAAAATCAACTCTGGAACTTTACGATAACAATTCTTGGTAGTTGATGATTTTGTTTTCTTTCCTCTATCATTTTCCTTGAATCATTTTCAGTTCGTGAAAAGTTTGGCACTTTCGCCGCAATTGATTTGTTGAACACGTTCTTTAGTAATATCCATCAACAACAACACATCATTATGTTTCATTTTTCTACTTAAAAATTTATTTTTTTAAATTTTTTTTATTATGACGTCCAGATTCTTTGTCCAGGAAGTATATACATATATATATCAGTGAAAAAAGATACCTTTTTATTAGAATTGGCAAATAAAACTTGAAGATTCTATTAACAAAATAAAAATAGATTGTTATTTTGCACACAATTATTTACGTATTAAACATTAGCAAATTATGGGTGATTTTCTTGCCCGGTGCATGTCAAGGATGGCAAAAGGGTTGGTGGCGTAATGCCTCTCGAAATAACACCCTATCACAATCACAACAAAAAGACAAAACAAAAATAGAAAATCTTGTCAACAAAGCAAAAACAAAACTGAAGAGAAAAAATTAAACCTTATTGAATTTATACATTGGTTACCCCGATTATTTTTTATAAAAAAGCATGGGTCATATTAAAACCGTTAACATCACAGTCACATTATATCGGCGATCGTGGCGTTTAACAATCTGCCTAATCTGTCTTAATATTTTGAACGATAATAATATGTATATATATTAATTATGGAGTACACAAATATATAAACCTTAAAAAAAGTTATAGTGAGTGATAAACAAAATTGAATTGAATTGATTGAATTGATTGGTGTGTAAAATATTTACCCGATTTAGTAAGAGTTTTTGTGGGGTGAGAAAATATTGTTTCCTTATTTGGGGTAGTCCATAAAAAAAACCTAAAAAACATCCGACGGAGCTTTTCGGGACATGCAAGCACGCTTAACTTTTTTTCCTTTAATACGCACTAAGATATTAATAGTAATAGAGAGAAAGTTGTCCCCCTCCCTACTCTGGAAAAAACTCAAGTTCCGTAGATCTCCGAGACCATCTTAGGATTTCCTGAAGATTGTTTACAAATAAATAAACATACATACATACATACATACATACATACATACATACATACATACATATAGTTTTAATTAAAGTAAAGTTTTACAAATAAACAAACAATTAATGGTTCCTCTAATTTTAATTAAATACAAATTTAGTAAATTTAAACAATTATAACAAACAAAAATACGGATTATAGTTGCAGAAATTGTCTCCGTAATTATTTGAGCTATTTAAGTCAAATGGCATATATAGTTATTTTTAAGAAAATCGAGAATCCGCAATGATTGCCATAATCACTTTTCCTCCAAAAACAAATTATCAATTGATCAATTTATTCATATTAACTAACAATTAACTTGAGTAATTCACTTCGACGACGATTTCTGATTGACGGTCCATTTTTTTGTATGGCAAAAAAAGCTTAACATTTATACATAATGTATATAACTAACAGTCAATTAATAAAGAACATCAAGCAAACAAGTCAACCAGCTTCTATTATTTCATCCTTTTTTTTTAGTAATATGAAGCAATTAAATCATCACCATAACCCTATTTCTAACCCTAGAAAGGTCAATGAAGTTTATCTAAACGTTGAAGTAAAACGCTCTGCGCTAGCATAGTGGAAATTTGAAATGTTACACTAATTTTTTATATTGTGCAACGTAGCTTTACAATACACGGAAAACCTTCTGGCAATAAAAAGTAAGTGATAAACTGGATTTGAATTTGATCCGAACTTGATCTCCAATTTAGAGAGGTAACAACTATACACTGGCGAAGTTTCAGAAGCAATGAGTTCTGTACAACATTTAGTGTAACAACAAACTTCCACTATGCTAATCTTTGTAAATCTGGATGATTTTCAATGCCTAATCAAGTTAATTATATTTAAATTTAGGAAATATTATTCCATCATGTATTAGTATATATTTTTGCCGACAAATGTGCCAGTATTTACTTTTTGAAATTGCCTGAAAAACCGGATATCTTTTGCATGCAATAATGAATCTATTTTTTTATTATGTCATCATGAAACCTTCCTCCAGAACGATCTTTTGTGAAGCTGTCAAATCTCTGTGTTTTCTCAATTTTCCACTATTAGAAAAAAAGTTATGACAATGTGCTTTTTGAGACATGAAGAGGAGGTGAACGAACCTCATAAAACAAAAATTCAATTGGGTTAATTTACATATTCACTCTTTCAACAATGTATAGAATGAACAAGTTTGATTTTTTGAACCAACTTCTGTATTGATATTTATGTTATTCAAACATTTTTTGGCAGATGGAAACATGTTTTTTATCGATATGTAATTGCTAGATGAAAAATGCTGTGAAAAGGGAGGTTAATTTTATTGATCTGATATATATTAAAGGTTGGCCAAACCATAATTATAGTCAAAGAATTTCCTTCTATTATTTTTATTCTCGATAATTATGAAAATACAATACTCAAGGGAAAGAACTGCTGAGAAAACGTTACTGGAAGTGAAATAAGGAAACTTGCCCTGTACATAGTTAAATAGTTTGAGCGATATAGTAAGAGAAAGTAATCAAAAAATTACATAACCGGATACTGCCATAAAACGAAATAAATATTAGTTTAACCAAATCCAAGAGATTTGTGTGAGACGCGGATTTTGATCTCACAATAGTGTGGAACAAAACATCAAGTTGGGTGCAATTGAGTCAGCCCGACTATTCAAGGGTGAACATGATTCAGAAATACCTTCATAAGACATCCAATATGCCAAAAACTTTGAAGAATATGCTCAGTGGTTTGATCAAATGATTATTTTTGCTGAATCAATGCCTTTTTTTATATATGGGTGTAATTGATAACAATAATGAATTTTTACATAAATTAATAACTAGCATGTATATTCATCAGGATTGAGTAGATCATAAATTAAATGATCTATACCCATGTTTGATTCAAATTATCTATTTCATTTAAACTTTATTATCAAATAATAAATCAAATAATTAAAATATCACTACATGAAAATTGGTGTTATACATTTTCAATTTCAGTTGATGAAAGATTTAATAATGATTCAGCCTGTTAAATATTTTGCAAAAGTATTAAATATTTTACCTTCCTGAGAATTAGTTACTGTAATAGGATTTATTAAATATACATATCGCAAAAAAACTTATTTTTTTTCAATCTTATATTTTACATAAAAAAGGAGGAATGGACCCATACAAACTATTAAATAAACTCATTACCAAATTGAATGAATTGATCAATGGAAATTTCCAGCTGATTAGAATTAACAATTTATTAAATGAATTAGTTGAATTGTTAAAAATAATAGAGAATTGTACTTGTTATTTATTTCAAACATTAAATTTCACTTATCTGGATCCAGAAAAGAAAAACCAATTAGAAAAATATTTGATGAAATGAATAAGATTAAATATGACCCTTTAAATGCTATTTATATCAGCAGACCATTTAATTTACAAATCTTCCTCAGCCTGCAAACTCCAATAAAGTCACAATCATTGGAAATGATAATGGTAATTATTTATTTAATTTAATTATAATTTTTTTAATTAAATAATATCAATATTAAAATTGGCAATATCAATACATCTATTATAGATTCTAATCAAATTAATTTGGATGCTTGAATGCATCATGCATGTAAATTATAATTATGCAAGTAAATATATATATTTCATAAACACACCTTATTGTTATATCTAAAAAATAGTATAATTCACATGAAATAGTAATGTGGATATTATTTTTTTGTAATTTACTTTTTAATAAGTGTTGTAACAGTCTATTTACTCGTTTCATATTTTCTAATTTATTATATTATATTATTATATTTAAAAATTTTTTTTTGATTTCGTCAACAGTTAAAGGATAATTAATCTATTATATTAACATTTAGTAAATTTAAATATAATAAAAATATAATAATTTTTAAATAAATGAATGTTCTTTAAACTCTAATATAATAATGATTAGTCTTCAAAAAAAATTTATACAAAAAATAAAACAAAAACTTTATAACTTATAAGATTAATTAATAATTTACAAAAAATAAAAATAAAATAATAATCTTTTTTTTTATAATATAAATTATTTTCAATGACTTCCAAAATATAATATTAATACATTAGCACTAATATTGAATCCAAATAAAGAAATAATATAAAAAATAAAAAATATTGCTATTGGATATAAAAACATTTCTGTGTGCAGAAGAAACGGAAGTGCTACAAAAAAATTGAGTAAATAAGTAAAATTGATTATTTTTGAAAAATATTCAATCATTAATCGCCAATCACCAAATCTTTGCCCAATCACTTACCATTATATCCAAGGAATGTTATATAACAGTAATAACTTACAGCAATTAGATACATGGTGTTTCCAAGGAATAAACAAATCCAAATATGTTTTACCAGAATTCTCATAAGAAAGAATTGAACAACATATAAAATCAAAAATAATGGAAAAAATGAGTTGCAGTGCACATCAAATGCATATGCCCATTCAACTGACTGTTCTACAGCGTGGATTGTTCGTTTATGTGTGAGAAATCTATTAGCAAATAACCTGTTACATAATAATAATTTTTAACGGTGATATTATTAAATAGTGATTAGATGATTAAAAAATTATTATTATAATTAATATTAAATATAATTAAAATGAGCCATATTCTAATTACCAACAAACTGATGAAATAAATAATCCAACAATTACAAAATCTACAAAAACCATGAAAGCTATCATTTTAAAGATTCCAACAATTCCATGTCCATATACAATTCCCCATGCAATAGCTGATACTATATAAATCAAATATTTAAGAGATGTTGTGAATATTTGAAGGTGATGGATATTAATATCAATATTAATTGATCGAGAAATAATTCCTTACTTCCTAATAGAAATGATAAAATTACAACAAATGCTGGATCATCTCTCGCCCATTGATTTTTTGTCTCTAATTTAATTAAATCAATTAAATCAATTAATATTGTTCTTTAATCTTCCACTTCCACTTCTAATTTGATGATCTTGATATATATTTTTTATTCCCTAAAAAATAACTTACGCTTATGATAATAAATATTTCTATATCTATAATAATTAAAATTTAACATTATTAGATTCTAAATTATTATTGTTATTCACGAACTTATAAATCTAAATTATCAATTATTACTCACACTCTCCTAGGTGATATACATAAATAAAACATTTGCCACAATGCAATTTCAAAATCCTAATTTTTATTAAGGAAAAAAAAATACATTGTTAATTATTTTTTTCCTTGTTAAAATTAAATTCATTATCTATAATTAATACTTGTGTGAAACATTAATAAAATAAGTAAATATTTTAATAAAACACCTTTAAAAAAACATACTATTACCATCTGTGGAAATCTAAATAAACGTCTTAAAAATATAGGAATAGATGCTGTCCAATAACTAGATCTTCGCTTGTATGGATAAACATCCTCATTAAACGAATTCCTTGGTGAAGTAATTGGTAAAATTGACATGTTTTTTATTTATATTTTAATATGTTATTTGAATGATGAATTATATGACTTGAAATTTATTTTGTTATATATTGTTTGTTTGTTCGACTGTTGCAAAAAAAAATTTATTTTTCTAAATCATTAGTGTTACACAAATTAACTTTATTATTTATATAAATGAATAATAAAATCTCAAAATAATTGAGCATAATATTAATAATGATTTGATTAAATTTGAAATCGAGTTTAAAAACAAATATAAAACAACGTGAATTAATTCGTCCCTTACTTTCTTTGACACGCTGATAACTTCTCTCTCATTATCTAATTATTATTGTTATTATTATTATCACGAAATGTTTTCCACTAATTTTATGAATGTTTCTTCTTCCATTGTTAAAGACGAACAAAAACGTAAATCTTCGATAGCAATTACTGCCACCGATGAATACATTGGTCATTCATTAGCTCATGATTTACTTTATAATCATCGCGATAATATAAAGGTGCTTCGTGCAATTGCAAAACATCAAAATGAAAAGCTTCTAAAAGATTTGAAAGATTTAGGTGCCGAGATTCATCTGATCGATTATGACAAGCAAAAATTTTAGACAAGGCATTCTCTGGTGAATTAGATGGTGTTATGTTCTTCACTGAATCCGACAAAAGAAAAGTCGAATTTGCCGATAAAATGATCCAGTCATTTAAAAAAGTTAAGGCTAAACATGTCAGTCTAATTTCGATAATCGAAGCAGACTCTGATTGTCCTGCTTTGAAACTTTTTAAAGAAATTTGAAACAAAATCTTGAAAAAATTGGTATTATGAGGTAAAAAGATGCATATGATTTTATATGTAAAGAATGTGATTACATACTCACGCGACGATATAATAATGTATAGATTGCCATTGTTGTATCAAAATTTCTTTTTTTTAAACCAATGATTGACGCCGAGGTTAAAATCAAATTAACATTGGACGCACAACAACACAAGTATTCACCAATCGATTTAGTCGATATTGGAAAAGTTTTGGCAAAAGTTATTGCTGCCTTGCCTCATACTGAACAACAAAACCAACAACTGTTTGCTTCTTTATTAAAAAACTCCAAAAATATCGTCATCGAGGATGAAAAATCAATTATCGTTACATTAACAGGACCTGAAAGTATAGCTTGTGAGCATGATGTTGAAAAACTTAATGATTTGGCAGGAACCAAGATTGACTATGAAGAAATTTCTCGTGACGATCTAAAATGCTATTATATTCTTTAGTTGTCGGCAAACAACAGTTACAAATTAGTAATAATATAAAGAACGAGTGCGATAGTTATCCTCCAACCAAAGAATTAATTAATCGTTACTATTGTGATACATTATTGGATTTATTGGATTGGATCAGAACCGGCAAAGATAGTAAGGTTTCCGATGATTTACAACATATAATTGGTGCTCCTGATACTAAAGTCGAAGAATTCTTTGAGAAAAATCCTCAATATTTTAAAACACAATAATCTGATAAATTAATGTTAATAGATTATTAACATTATTGATATTAATAAATAAAAAGATTGATTTTTTATAATAAAATAAACGTTGTATTGATGATTTATTCAAATACTGTTGATATTTACTTTTTTTTAAAAAAAAAAATATAACGACGGCACCAAAGAAGAATCCAACCGAACATCAGAAGTTGTGCATAATATTAATAATACCACTGAAGTTTTAATATTAGTTTTGATAATGAAGAAGATGGATCACCAAAAAAGCAAACTATATCAAATGACCTGAAAATTCTTAATAATAACGTCATAGTCATAATCATCGGAATGGTTACTCAATTAACTATTGGTGCACAAGGTATTTTAATTTTATGATTGGAGTTGACATCTGTAATGTAAAATAAATTATGGTATCACGGTGTTGCAGCTAACTGCAATGTCGTAATATTTGTTATTATTATAAACATTTATGTAATCTTACATTCAAGTAAAAAATCATATTTTTCTTATAATAATTAAAGATGAATTTTGCTACTGATAACAAAAACAAACTTAATCCAAAATATAGTGATATCTGGGAATATTTTACACGCGGTAACCATCTTGGTAATGGACATTACCAAGCTACATGTAAGTTATGTTTGTCATTTTTTAAAGATGTCCGATCGTAATATTTTTAAAAGTGAGACAATGTAAATAGAAAGTTGGTCTAACTGTATCGTACGTATTATGTTACAACACTATGTATAGTTTTTGTGTAATATGTAAAGTTGCGGGTAATTTGACAAGCTTATTCATGATAGTTATTTAGAAATGACGATATTTAAAAGAAAAGATAAAACTCATTTCCTGCCAAATTTAATACTTCGTTGCAAGATATTTTTACCTTGGGATGAAGAGAGAAATCTGATTGCACAAGAAGTGTAGATGAAATAATAATAATAATAAAGATCACAATGCACTACATTTTATGCTATAGTAGCTGATAATGGCAATGTTCGTACAAAAATACTTGAAAGATCAAAAGTTTGACAACAAGTATTAGTGGTAATAAAGTTATGATATTAGAAAGATAAAAGTTTATTTTTTAAGATAGGATGACTCTAGCTAGCCATATTCGAATATTTGTAATAGTTACGAATACACATAATAATCACAAATACTCTTATATACTCGAATACTTTATTATTACGAATACCCTTATTTATTAATTAGATTTTGTGCACATCCTACGCGTAAAATTTTTAATATACACCTGGCTACCATTAGTTGGAAAAGTAATTTCTACATTATCATCATCTATAACTTTGGTGATCACACCTATCGTTCCATTGCAGATGTCGTGTTCAAACAGCTTACCAACGAACTCACGCTTTAATACTTAATAGTAACTTCTCGCTGTCATATAACATTATCTGTATCAAAAAAATTATCAATCATAAATTTTAGCCATAATTTAAAAGATATCGTTTATTGTTTTAAAAAATAGATTCTGTTTGATAATATTCAATCAACAATCAACATATTTTTTTTATTCGACTATATAATGAACCTTTTTTCGAATGAAAAAAAATTTTTTGAGGGAGCGAAGTTCATTGCAATTGCAAAGAACTCTTATTATTATATTTGCCGTACGACCAAACAGAACTTGACACAAAAAGAAATTAATTTGCAAAATTGACAAAAATTACGGAATTTAGAAAAAGACAGAAGTAACACGGCAAATTTTCTTGTTAAAAAAATATTTGCTATTTCTCTAGCAGTTGGACGTTTATCTGTATCATCATCCATACATCGGTAGGGGTATTAATCGAGAAGTCAGGTCTTACTCCTTCAGATATTTTGAATGCAAGACCTGTATCATGTGAAACATTACTAAAAGATTGATGAATCAGAAACGCCGATCAATTTATTATAAAACACGGAGGAAATTTCATATTAAATGATCAACAAAAAAATATTAATATAGGATTAACAGCCAAAGAGGCACCTGCCAAGAAACATGATCAGGATATAATGTGAAATCTAAAGAAAATATTGTTTAGCAAGGAATTGTTTAATGCTGGTGAAAGATAGTTTTGAGAGTAAAGCATAAATATACATTTGCAGAAATTATTGTTAGAAATTGTATTATTGTATTAACAGTATTGTCATAAATAAAAATATTAAATTTCAGACACAATCTCATAATATGAATTTGATATCTGGAATGTTTGTGCCTATAAATTATCATTTTACTATCAAGAATTGGTAAAGAATTGGGTCTCACCATCAATTTTTAATTACTAAAATGCCTGTTGGTTTTTGTTCCATTTGCAATATAGAAAAAGAAAGGCTCAACTAATGGGGAATTATGAGTTAAATATAAGTGAAAGATGTTCTAAATGCTATAATTCTTGTATTGCATATGATAGATATAATATAGAATAAGAAAACCAATTCAAATACTAAATTTAGTTACAAATCAAATTAAAAGTAGAATTAGAAAAGATTATTAGACCATCAAGTCAACACATTAAACGTGATTAAATATTAATTTTATTACTATTATTTGTTTTATACAAGTGTCAACATCATGAAAAAATGGAATTATTAATGATCCTGATGAATTCATAAAAATAGTTGAAGAAAAAGATCCTTCATTAAAAGGCCTTTTTGATATGCTGTATCAAAGTATGAACCTTTTTTCAAAAATTGCTCTACAGAAATAAGTCTAAAATGAAAGTGATGATTCTCTGTTACCATCATGTTCAGTCAAAAATCAAATGGCTTTATATATGTCAAATACTGCTACATCTACATCAGAAATCAATACTTTAGCAAACTTGGGTTAAGTCTTTTTAAAAAACGCGTTACAAATCATTTTTACTATGCAACATTTTATGATTTTGTGGAACAAATGAATGTCCACATGCTAATATGCCTCCATATGCAAAACCGCAGCAACATATTTAGGAATTAAAAATTGGCAATTGCGGTTGATTTTTGCATGATTATCATTTATTAATACATAGTGTAGGTCGTAGTACAATTAGTATTAGTACGATCCCTGAAATCTTTATGCGACATATTAATACATAATGTTCACTTGCAGCATACCCCGTAATAATAATAATGTAATGCATTTAAATACATCAAATCCAGTTTTTTTCATACGAAAAAAATAATTTAATTCTTTCAATTTAGGTGGAATTTATAAATTAATAAATAATATTAGCCACTAATTCCTTATTTATACTTTCTTTGTTAATTATATTAAATATCAGGTATATTTTTTACCCTTACCTCGTTCACCCCTTTCTATTATCTTCCAATTTCAATAATTACAATTATCAATTATTTTGTTTTTCAAGTTTTTCAAGTTATTTTTCCTCCTTCTACTTGACATTCTTAACCAAACCAATAAAACCAATAAAACCAATAAAACCAATAAAAACGAATTAAAACGAATAAAACGAATAAAACGAATAAAACGAACTAAAACGAATAAAACGAATAAAACGAATAAAAGCGAATAAAGCGAATAAAGAATAAAGCAAATAAAACGAATAAAACGAATAAAATGATAAAAACGAATTAAACGAATTAAACGAATAAAGCGAATAAAGCGAATAAAATGTATTATGAATAGAAACCATGCATTGTTACGAAAATCAAAAAACATGAATTGATCACACAAGCAGTAGTCAATTTAAACAGCATTGTTTTTAAAGAAAATAATATTATTAAATGTATAAAGTTTAATGATTTTTAATGTTGCAAATTTTTTTGATGTCAATCTCAAAATCAATCATGTTTATATAGTTTAAAGTTTCTTTATTTCTTTTTTTGATAGATAATAATAAATAATAAATTTATCTTTGTCTATTTGCTTTGGTAGATTCAAATAGATTTTATTAAATCAAAAATGATACACTATCAATTACACGAAAACACACTATTAAGTTAACTTATTACAAAGTCACTTTTAAAGTACAGCGAATTCTCGTTCCTTATATACATGTTTAATTAATTAATATCCCAGTCTGAATGAATTATCCCATTTGGGATTATTGCCATTAATTCCTTCCAAATAAATAATGCGAAATATCAAAATAAATTTAATAAATATATACGGAATGTAACACGAATACAGATATTAATAAAAAAAGATTGCTCCGGGATTAGTGTTTTCAATTAGCGAATTAACGTCAAATTCAAATCCCGTTAATTTTTTGACACATAATAAATGGATCACAGCATGTACATATGTACATATTATGATGTTCTCATTTCTTTTCCTTTTTTAAATTCATTCAAAAATGAAAAGTAAATCTAAAGCTAATATTATTTTTATTATTATACATATATATAAGAAAGGTTCGTAGTTTTTTATGCAAACAATTTCCTTATTTGTATTTCTTTAGTCAAGGTTGACAAGCATTTCATGATAAACTGGACAGATTTTTCATCCATTTTTAATGCTAAATTATTAAACAATCCTAGAAAAACATACAAAGTGAACATAAAATTATATATATAGGGATAGGTGTATATGAAAAGTAATAATAAATATAATGGTTCTAATGAATATCAAAAAGCAATTGATTTTTTAGAAAAAGGTTGTGGTTGTGGTTGTAGTTGTTCTTCAAGAATTCCTAAGGAAGAATTTGCAGAATTAAGGGAGTCCTTTCAAGCTCTTTCTAAAATAGAACAAGACATATTTTTAATGGCACAGATTAAAGCAATGGATGGTGGATCAATAAGCACCAGTAGACGCCTTAAAAAGAAAACCAGATCTAATAAAAGAACTTTTTATCACTGGGATCACAATATACCTCTTTGTCAAGAAACTTATTTCAATATGTTGGGAATTGGTAGAACTTATTTTGAAAACATCAGAAATCATCTGATAAAACATGGTCTTTTAACAAGAGTTCATGGTAATATTAAAAGGATGCCTAAATGGAAAACAAAGATGGTGATTGACAAAAGTGTTGCTGAAGTGGTAAAAAATTTTCTAGAAAATTATGCTGAAGTCCATGGATTACCAAGTCCAGGAAGGAGTGTCAATAGAATAACTCAGTCAGTTATCTTTTTACCAGCTGAAATGAGTTATAAATCAGTGTATAGAGGTTTTCTGGCTGGTCTGGAAGAAGATAGTAATTTGAAATCCTTAAAATATGATGCATTTAGAAAACTATGACATCAATTAACACCAGAGATTCAAATTATGAGTCCAAG
>CAUDNR010000276.1:0-22370 GCA_958430865.1 Entrophospora sp. SA101 | reverse complement strand
AATGTTTGCCGTGTATTGTAAAGCTACGTTGCACAATATAAAAAATTAGTGTAACATTTCAAATTTCCACTATGCTACAAAGATTGGAGTTGATTTTGGTAATGAAAGCTGCAACTTCAAAAATCGCATCTCCAACATGATGAAAGTCCTTGCAACGCTGTTTCTATTATCTTATTCCCATTCAGATGGTCGTTAGTCTATGGATTAATCAAAAAACTATTAGCAGAATCGCGAATTGAGTTTAAATAATGATGATATGGCATTATCAATTGTTGAAAAAGTAGAGAGGATTGGATTTCCAGCATATTTTGGTAGCGCAGGTAGATGTGTAATGGGTGATTGCTTGGCATGATGTTGCCACTCCATGCAAGTGGGTCCATTTGTCTTTGGCCACCATCAAGTCATAGAAGGCCTTACACTTATTTCTTTTTAAAAAAGGGGACAAATTTGAAGGCAAGGTTGTGTTTTTTGATAGATGTTTGCATTTTTGTTGGCCAGTATCTGGTTCTAATTTTGAAAATTTCTCAATCATAATGTGGCTAGTACCAATACAGGAAGAACCTAGCTATCTATTGAAGGTGGTATTTTTATATACTCATAGTGCCCCTTTCCATTGGGGAAACATCAAAGATTCCATGTCAGGGTTTTCAAATAAGATCAGAAGTTTGACATTGTTTGATTCAACAAAACTCACAATCAGTATACTGTAGATTGTGTCAGTTGGCTTTTTATTTGATAATTTAGGTATAATTTTTATTATATTTAAATTGTTCAGATACATGTATTCAGGGTCAAAGATTTCAATACCTTTATTTAGTTTATAGTGAAAATCACAATTAGCAGTCTCGATAATGGAAAAAAAGTTAGGAATATTAACGACTTCTTTAATTATTTTTTCCCGTTGTTCGGTTTTTAATTGAGGATTAATTAACTGCTAATATCTCTTTATCAATAATTTCGCTGTAATTTACTCGAGCAATAGTAGGTATTTTTTGCCAGCCTCATTCTTGTAATTTTTTGGCTAAATGATTTTCTCAATCCTTTTCTTTACTTTTTCACATGATTTTTAATATTAGTTTGGAGGAGTTAAATTTTAAGATTTTTAATATTAATAAATTATTTATATTGATAGTACATCACTTCAATTTGTCAATACTATAAAAAAATGAAACCATTGTTTTGAAAAGGTAAGATACAAACAATGCTGCAATTATGTATGTATGATAACAATGATTATTAAAAATTACATTTATTTTTTTGTCAAAAATTATTATTTTTTATTTAGTGTGCATATTTGGCATCTGAATTTCAAAATGAAAAAAAAAATCCAAAGAAGTTATTATATAATAACATTAAGAAATTCACCAGAAATGTTTTGTGAATTATGTAGTTTTTTTAATGCCACAGGCATATCCTTGCTAATTCTTTTATAATCATCATTTATACAATCATCATTTATACTTTTATAACCATTTAACCAAGTAGCTTTGGATATTGTTGCAAACCCACCTTCACTTACCTTTTCGATATTTGTTAAATTGTTATAAGGAATCCATTGGAGATGATTACTATAATGATACTTGGTTGCTTTAAGTTGTGTACTTTTAATCAATTTATCCAATGTTTCATTGCCACTAGTCCATCCTTCAGTTAATAGCTTTGGATCACATGATTGACACAATGAATAATAGGTATTATATCTATTGCAGGTTGGACACTCAAGGGAAAGAACTGCTGAGAAAACGTTACTGGAAGTGAAATAAGGAAACTTGCCCTGTACATAGTTAAATAGTTTGAGCGATATAGTAAGAGAAAGTAATCAAAAAATTACATAACCGGATACTGCCATAAAACGAAATAAATATTAGTTTAACCAAATCCAAGAGATTTGTGTGAGACGCGGATTTTGATCTCACAATAGTGTGGAACAAAACATCAAGTTGGGTGCAATTGAGTCAGCCCGACTATTCAAGGGTGAACATGATTCAGAAATACCTTCATAAGACATCCAATATGCCAAAAACTTTGAAGAATATGCTCAGTGGTTTGATCAAATGATTATTTTTGCTGAATCAATGCCTTTTTTTATATATGGGTGTAATTGATAACAATAATGAATTTTTACATAAATTAATAACTAGCATGTATATTCATCAGGATTGAGTAGATCATAAATTAAATGATCTATACCCATGTTTGATTCAAATTATCTATTTCATTTAAACTTTATTATCAAATAATAAATCAAATAATTAAAATATCACTACATGAAAATTGGTGTTATACATTTTCAATTTCAGTTGATGAAAGATTTAATAATGATTCAGCCTGTTAAATATTTTGCAAAAGTATTAAATATTTTACCTTCCTGAGAATTAGTTACTGTAATAGGATTTATTAAATATACATATCGCAAAAAAACTTATTTTTTTTCAATCTTATATTTTACATAAAAAAGGAGGAATGGACCCATACAAACTATTAAATAAACTCATTACCAAATTGAATGAATTGATCAATGGAAATTTCCAGCTGATTAGAATTAACAATTTATTAAATGAATTAGTTGAATTGTTAAAAATAATAGAGAATTGTACTTGTTATTTATTTCAAACATTAAATTTCACTTATCTGGATCCAGAAAAGAAAAACCAATTAGAAAAATATTTGATGAAATGAATAAGATTAAATATGACCCTTTAAATGCTATTTATATCAGCAGACCATTTAATTTACAAATCTTCCTCAGCCTGCAAACTCCAATAAAGTCACAATCATTGGAAATGATAATGGTAATTATTTATTTAATTTAATTATAATTTTTTTAATTAAATAATATCAATATTAAAATTGGCAATATCAATACATCTATTATAGATTCTAATCAAATTAATTTGGATGCTTGAATGCATCATGCATGTAAATTATAATTATGCAAGTAAATATATATATTTCATAAACACACCTTATTGTTATATCTAAAAAATAGTATAATTCACATGAAATAGTAATGTGGATATTATTTTTTTGTAATTTACTTTTTAATAAGTGTTGTAACAGTCTATTTACTCGTTTCATATTTTCTAATTTATTATATTATATTATTATATTTAAAAATTTTTTTTTGATTTCGTCAACAGTTAAAGGATAATTAATCTATTATATTAACATTTAGTAAATTTAAATATAATAAAAATATAATAATTTTTAAATAAATGAATGTTCTTTAAACTCTAATATAATAATGATTAGTCTTCAAAAAAAATTTATACAAAAAATAAAACAAAAACTTTATAACTTATAAGATTAATTAATAATTTACAAAAAATAAAAATAAAATAATAATCTTTTTTTTTATAATATAAATTATTTTCAATGACTTCCAAAATATAATATTAATACATTAGCACTAATATTGAATCCAAATAAAGAAATAATATAAAAAATAAAAAATATTGCTATTGGATATAAAAACATTTCTGTGTGCAGAAGAAACGGAAGTGCTACAAAAAAATTGAGTAAATAAGTAAAATTGATTATTTTTGAAAAATATTCAATCATTAATCGCCAATCACCAAATCTTTGCCCAATCACTTACCATTATATCCAAGGAATGTTATATAACAGTAATAACTTACAGCAATTAGATACATGGTGTTTCCAAGGAATAAACAAATCCAAATATGTTTTACCAGAATTCTCATAAGAAAGAATTGAACAACATATAAAATCAAAAATAATGGAAAAAATGAGTTGCAGTGCACATCAAATGCATATGCCCATTCAACTGACTGTTCTACAGCGTGGATTGTTCGTTTATGTGTGAGAAATCTATTAGCAAATAACCTGTTACATAATAATAATTTTTAACGGTGATATTATTAAATAGTGATTAGATGATTAAAAAATTATTATTATAATTAATATTAAATATAATTAAAATGAGCCATATTCTAATTACCAACAAACTGATGAAATAAATAATCCAACAATTACAAAATCTACAAAAACCATGAAAGCTATCATTTTAAAGATTCCAACAATTCCATGTCCATATACAATTCCCCATGCAATAGCTGATACTATATAAATCAAATATTTAAGAGATGTTGTGAATATTTGAAGGTGATGGATATTAATATCAATATTAATTGATCGAGAAATAATTCCTTACTTCCTAATAGAAATGATAAAATTACAACAAATGCTGGATCATCTCTCGCCCATTGATTTTTTGTCTCTAATTTAATTAAATCAATTAAATCAATTAATATTGTTCTTTAATCTTCCACTTCCACTTCTAATTTGATGATCTTGATATATATTTTTTATTCCCTAAAAAATAACTTACGCTTATGATAATAAATATTTCTATATCTATAATAATTAAAATTTAACATTATTAGATTCTAAATTATTATTGTTATTCACGAACTTATAAATCTAAATTATCAATTATTACTCACACTCTCCTAGGTGATATACATAAATAAAACATTTGCCACAATGCAATTTCAAAATCCTAATTTTTATTAAGGAAAAAAAAATACATTGTTAATTATTTTTTTCCTTGTTAAAATTAAATTCATTATCTATAATTAATACTTGTGTGAAACATTAATAAAATAAGTAAATATTTTAATAAAACACCTTTAAAAAAACATACTATTACCATCTGTGGAAATCTAAATAAACGTCTTAAAAATATAGGAATAGATGCTGTCCAATAACTAGATCTTCGCTTGTATGGATAAACATCCTCATTAAACGAATTCCTTGGTGAAGTAATTGGTAAAATTGACATGTTTTTTATTTATATTTTAATATGTTATTTGAATGATGAATTATATGACTTGAAATTTATTTTGTTATATATTGTTTGTTTGTTCGACTGTTGCAAAAAAAAATTTATTTTTCTAAATCATTAGTGTTACACAAATTAACTTTATTATTTATATAAATGAATAATAAAATCTCAAAATAATTGAGCATAATATTAATAATGATTTGATTAAATTTGAAATCGAGTTTAAAAACAAATATAAAACAACGTGAATTAATTCGTCCCTTACTTTCTTTGACACGCTGATAACTTCTCTCTCATTATCTAATTATTATTGTTATTATTATTATCACGAAATGTTTTCCACTAATTTTATGAATGTTTCTTCTTCCATTGTTAAAGACGAACAAAAACGTAAATCTTCGATAGCAATTACTGCCACCGATGAATACATTGGTCATTCATTAGCTCATGATTTACTTTATAATCATCGCGATAATATAAAGGTGCTTCGTGCAATTGCAAAACATCAAAATGAAAAGCTTCTAAAAGATTTGAAAGATTTAGGTGCCGAGATTCATCTGATCGATTATGACAAGCAAAAATTTTAGACAAGGCATTCTCTGGTGAATTAGATGGTGTTATGTTCTTCACTGAATCCGACAAAAGAAAAGTCGAATTTGCCGATAAAATGATCCAGTCATTTAAAAAAGTTAAGGCTAAACATGTCAGTCTAATTTCGATAATCGAAGCAGACTCTGATTGTCCTGCTTTGAAACTTTTTAAAGAAATTTGAAACAAAATCTTGAAAAAATTGGTATTATGAGGTAAAAAGATGCATATGATTTTATATGTAAAGAATGTGATTACATACTCACGCGACGATATAATAATGTATAGATTGCCATTGTTGTATCAAAATTTCTTTTTTTTAAACCAATGATTGACGCCGAGGTTAAAATCAAATTAACATTGGACGCACAACAACACAAGTATTCACCAATCGATTTAGTCGATATTGGAAAAGTTTTGGCAAAAGTTATTGCTGCCTTGCCTCATACTGAACAACAAAACCAACAACTGTTTGCTTCTTTATTAAAAAACTCCAAAAATATCGTCATCGAGGATGAAAAATCAATTATCGTTACATTAACAGGACCTGAAAGTATAGCTTGTGAGCATGATGTTGAAAAACTTAATGATTTGGCAGGAACCAAGATTGACTATGAAGAAATTTCTCGTGACGATCTAAAATGCTATTATATTCTTTAGTTGTCGGCAAACAACAGTTACAAATTAGTAATAATATAAAGAACGAGTGCGATAGTTATCCTCCAACCAAAGAATTAATTAATCGTTACTATTGTGATACATTATTGGATTTATTGGATTGGATCAGAACCGGCAAAGATAGTAAGGTTTCCGATGATTTACAACATATAATTGGTGCTCCTGATACTAAAGTCGAAGAATTCTTTGAGAAAAATCCTCAATATTTTAAAACACAATAATCTGATAAATTAATGTTAATAGATTATTAACATTATTGATATTAATAAATAAAAAGATTGATTTTTTATAATAAAATAAACGTTGTATTGATGATTTATTCAAATACTGTTGATATTTACTTTTTTTTAAAAAAAAAAAATATAACGACGGCACCAAAGAAGAATCCAACCGAACATCAGAAGTTGTGCATAATATTAATAATACCACTGAAGTTTTAATATTAGTTTTGATAATGAAGAAGATGGATCACCAAAAAAGCAAACTATATCAAATGACCTGAAAATTCTTAATAATAACGTCATAGTCATAATCATCGGAATGGTTACTCAATTAACTATTGGTGCACAAGGTATTTTAATTTTATGATTGGAGTTGACATCTGTAATGTAAAATAAATTATGGTATCACGGTGTTGCAGCTAACTGCAATGTCGTAATATTTGTTATTATTATAAACATTTATGTAATCTTACATTCAAGTAAAAAATCATATTTTTCTTATAATAATTAAAGATGAATTTTGCTACTGATAACAAAAACAAACTTAATCCAAAATATAGTGATATCTGGGAATATTTTACACGCGGTAACCATCTTGGTAATGGACATTACCAAGCTACATGTAAGTTATGTTTGTCATTTTTTAAAGATGTCCGATCGTAATATTTTTAAAAGTGAGACAATGTAAATAGAAAGTTGGTCTAACTGTATCGTACGTATTATGTTACAACACTATGTATAGTTTTTGTGTAATATGTAAAGTTGCGGGTAATTTGACAAGCTTATTCATGATAGTTATTTAGAAATGACGATATTTAAAAGAAAAGATAAAACTCATTTCCTGCCAAATTTAATACTTCGTTGCAAGATATTTTTACCTTGGGATGAAGAGAGAAATCTGATTGCACAAGAAGTGTAGATGAAATAATAATAATAATAAAGATCACAATGCACTACATTTTATGCTATAGTAGCTGATAATGGCAATGTTCGTACAAAAATACTTGAAAGATCAAAAGTTTGACAACAAGTATTAGTGGTAATAAAGTTATGATATTAGAAAGATAAAAGTTTATTTTTTAAGATAGGATGACTCTAGCTAGCCATATTCGAATATTTGTAATAGTTACGAATACACATAATAATCACAAATACTCTTATATACTCGAATACTTTATTATTACGAATACCCTTATTTATTAATTAGATTTTGTGCACATCCTACGCGTAAAATTTTTAATATACACCTGGCTACCATTAGTTGGAAAAGTAATTTCTACATTATCATCATCTATAACTTTGGTGATCACACCTATCGTTCCATTGCAGATGTCGTGTTCAAACAGCTTACCAACGAACTCACGCTTTAATACTTAATAGTAACTTCTCGCTGTCATATAACATTATCTGTATCAAAAAAATTATCAATCATAAATTTTAGCCATAATTTAAAAGATATCGTTTATTGTTTTAAAAAATAGATTCTGTTTGATAATATTCAATCAACAATCAACATATTTTTTTTATTCGACTATATAATGAACCTTTTTTCGAATGAAAAAAAATTTTTTGAGGGAGCGAAGTTCATTGCAATTGCAAAGAACTCTTATTATTATATTTGCCGTACGACCAAACAGAACTTGACACAAAAAGAAATTAATTTGCAAAATTGACAAAAATTACGGAATTTAGAAAAAGACAGAAGTAACACGGCAAATTTTCTTGTTAAAAAAATATTTGCTATTTCTCTAGCAGTTGGACGTTTATCTGTATCATCATCCATACATCGGTAGGGGTATTAATCGAGAAGTCAGGTCTTACTCCTTCAGATATTTTGAATGCAAGACCTGTATCATGTGAAACATTACTAAAAGATTGATGAATCAGAAACGCCGATCAATTTATTATAAAACACGGAGGAAATTTCATATTAAATGATCAACAAAAAAATATTAATATAGGATTAACAGCCAAAGAGGCACCTGCCAAGAAACATGATCAGGATATAATGTGAAATCTAAAGAAAATATTGTTTAGCAAGGAATTGTTTAATGCTGGTGAAAGATAGTTTTGAGAGTAAAGCATAAATATACATTTGCAGAAATTATTGTTAGAAATTGTATTATTGTATTAACAGTATTGTCATAAATAAAAATATTAAATTTCAGACACAATCTCATAATATGAATTTGATATCTGGAATGTTTGTGCCTATAAATTATCATTTTACTATCAAGAATTGGTAAAGAATTGGGTCTCACCATCAATTTTTAATTACTAAAATGCCTGTTGGTTTTTGTTCCATTTGCAATATAGAAAAAGAAAGGCTCAACTAATGGGGAATTATGAGTTAAATATAAGTGAAAGATGTTCTAAATGCTATAATTCTTGTATTGCATATGATAGATATAATATAGAATAAGAAAACCAATTCAAATACTAAATTTAGTTACAAATCAAATTAAAAGTAGAATTAGAAAAGATTATTAGACCATCAAGTCAACACATTAAACGTGATTAAATATTAATTTTATTACTATTATTTGTTTTATACAAGTGTCAACATCATGAAAAAATGGAATTATTAATGATCCTGATGAATTCATAAAAATAGTTGAAGAAAAAGATCCTTCATTAAAAGGCCTTTTTGATATGCTGTATCAAAGTATGAACCTTTTTTCAAAAATTGCTCTACAGAAATAAGTCTAAAATGAAAGTGATGATTCTCTGTTACCATCATGTTCAGTCAAAAATCAAATGGCTTTATATATGTCAAATACTGCTACATCTACATCAGAAATCAATACTTTAGCAAACTTGGGTTAAGTCTTTTTAAAAAACGCGTTACAAATCATTTTTACTATGCAACATTTTATGATTTTGTGGAACAAATGAATGTCCACATGCTAATATGCCTCCATATGCAAAACCGCAGCAACATATTTAGGAATTAAAAATTGGCAATTGCGGTTGATTTTTGCATGATTATCATTTATTAATACATAGTGTAGGTCGTAGTACAATTAGTATTAGTACGATCCCTGAAATCTTTATGCGACATATTAATACATAATGTTCACTTGCAGCATACCCCGTAATAATAATAATGTAATGCATTTAAATACATCAAATCCAGTTTTTTTCATACGAAAAAAATAATTTAATTCTTTCAATTTAGGTGGAATTTATAAATTAATAAATAATATTAGCCACTAATTCCTTATTTATACTTTCTTTGTTAATTATATTAAATATCAGGTATATTTTTTACCCTTACCTCGTTCACCCCTTTCTATTATCTTCCAATTTCAATAATTACAATTATCAATTATTTTGTTTTTCAAGTTTTTCAAGTTATTTTTCCTCCTTCTACTTGACATTCTTAACCAAACCAATCAAAATAATATTTACTAAACAATAATTATATATTTACCATTTGCATTATATACCTGATATATCACTAACTATATAACAACGACAACAACAACAAAACATATACACAAAAAAAACACACACTTATATATACTTGAACTTTTATATAACCCGAAATTTATATTTTTTTGCTTTTCAATTCATTCACTTACTTTTCATATAATTTATTTATTTCAAAAAAAAATTATATATAAAAATTTTTCATAAAATATATCGGAGCTGGTACCTCGTATATTTAACTACTAAGCTAAAAAAATAAAGTGTGGAATGTATTTATTAATAAAAAAAAATTATATATATAAATTATTCATATAAAAAAAAAAACCAAAATTGAGGCAGAAAAAACAATTATTTATTCATAAAATTACTTAAAATGTCAACAAGTCCAGAGAAAACTTCAGTACAAGTAGGTTCGTGTAAAAAAATCTTTATTGTCATTTGAAATGGAATTGGTGAACTAGATCTTTTTTTTTTCATTCTACATTTAGTAAAGACTTAAAAATAGAAATTAATTTTTAGAAAGAAATTTCCCAATTTTAGAACTGACCATTAAAATAAATTTATACTTGTTCAAATTCATTTAATTAATTTTCTTTTATTAAATTTAATTAATTACTCTAACTAATCAAAAAACAATCATTGTTACATTTAACTCGTATATATCACATACCTACACACACAATGTGATATATATATTGTAGCTGTACGTATACGTCCAATAACTGAGGAAGATTTAAAAAGTTGTCCAACAAAATATCAACATACAGTTATAACATCTTCACAATTTACACCAAATCAAGTGATAGTGCAAGATGGAGACAAGAAATATCCATATAATTTTGATCATGTGTTTGGACCAGAAGATGCTCAAAAAGATGTTTTTGAGAAATCTGTTTTAAAATTAGTCGAGAAATTCTTGGAAGGTAATAATTATAATGATTATTATTATTTATAAATCATATAAAATCTAATTTATATTTTTATCTCACACATACACCAATTATCTTACAGGTTATAATGTAACCATATTAGCATATGGTCAAACATCATCAGGTAAAACCCATACAATGGGTACAGCTGATAATGCTAACATGCCAGCCGATGCTAAAGGGATAATACCAAGATCAATGGCGACTCTATTTAATTGGATGAATGGTGCTCAATATAAATCAAGAAAATTTTCAATGAAGGTTTCATTTATTGAGATTTATAATGAAGAGTTGATAGATTTATTAGGAGAAGGTGAGATTGAATCTAGGCCTCAAGTACTGATCAGAGAAGATAATAAAGGAAATATCCTTTGGAGTGGTTTGAAGGAATTACAAGTTAATAATGTCGAAGATGTAATGAGGTGATTAATTAATTAAATAATAGAATCATCATAATTTCTTTGCTTGAATGTTTGCTAATATTAAAATTTAAAACATAAATCTAAAAGTCACTTAACACATGGATCAACGCATCGACAAGTTGGTGCAACAGAAATGAATTCAAAATCATCTCGTTCACATGCAATTTTTTCTATAACTTTATCACAACAAAAATTCATACCTTCATCATCCGCATCCACATCTATATTATCACCACCATCGACACCTGCTCCTGGCGATAGACCCATTACCCCTGGCATGAAGCTCCCATCATCCAGAAGTAATTCAAGATTAAATAAAAGAGCTGATGATGGCGAATGGGTTACTGTTACTAGCAAATTTCATTTTGTAGATTTGGCTGGTAGTGAAAGGGTAGGTTTTGATATTATTATTATTATTATTATTATTATTATTATTATTATTATGTAATATAGAATTTATCTGTTTTACTTTATAGTTATAATAAAAATTAACTATAATTGTTATATTGTTCTAATTGTTAGTTAAAACGCACATCAGCAATAAGCGAGAGGGCAAAAGAAGGGATTTCTATAAATTCTGGTTTATTGGCCTTAGGAAACGTTATATCAGCATTAGGTGATACTAATAAAGCCAAACACACAACCCACATACCATATCGTGACTCAAAACTCACCAGGCTTCTACAAGACTCGTTGGGTGGTAATGCTCAAACATTGATGATAGCTTGTGTCTCGCCTACCGCTTTCAATATTCACGAAACTCACAATACCATAAAATATGCTAATCGTGCAAGAAATATTAAAAATACTGTTTCATTAAATCAAGAAGAAACTGGTTGGAATGATATAGAACATTTACAATCTTTAGTAATGAAATTAAGGAATGAAATCAAGGCATTAAGAAATGCCACTTACAGTAGTGGCGCTAATGGAACTACTGCTAATAATAATAATAGCAATAACAATAATCATGGTGATAACAGTGATAATAATCATAATAATAACTATAATAGTCCTACTACTTCTACAATTACAAGTGGTATACCAATGTTAAGTAATGGAAGAACCACACCAATGTTAAGTAATGTATCAGGAAGAACCACACCACTGTTAAGTAATGCATCAGGAAGAACTACGCCACTGTTAAGTAATGTATCAGGGAGAACCACGCCAGTTAATGGCAGGGATACTCCTAGTTATCTAAAAAGGCCTTCAACTCCTTCTTCTTCACTAACATTAAATTCACAAAAAGAAAAAGAAAAAGAAATCGAAACCTTAGAAGATCAATTGATCCAGCTAAAAAAATCCTATGTTGAATTAACACAAAAATATGCAAAAACTTCTGCTGAACTTGCTCAACATCAAGATAATTCTGATGGTATAATATCTGGCGATATCAAGAGTAATGTCAAGAAACCCAATATTGACAAGAATGGTTTGGCAACTATTGAAGAAGAAAAATTAATAAAAAATATTTCTGCAAGTTTTCAAGAAGCCGTTGAGCCAGTAATCGAAGAATATGAAAAATCAATCTCACAACTAGAAAGCCAACTGGCATTAAACAAGGCTGCATTATCACATTCTGAAACATTGATGCAAGAAAATGAATACAAATTATTCCAAACCGAACAAGCTGATCAACAAAATCGCGCTCAAATTATTGAATTGAAAAATAAACTTGCAAGGTTGAATGAGCGTGAATCATCTACCGAAAATTACGTTAAAGATCTGGAGGGGAAATTAGAATCTTGTTCTCAACAACAAAAACTTGATCAAGAAATGATTCAGGACTTGAAATCTAAAATTGCAAAGTTAAAGGATATTATATCAAATAGCGAAATGTATATCGCAGAACTGGAAGACAGATTGGCAAGCAGTGAGGATCATGTTTCTAAATTAACTGAAAATATTGGGAAATTGGAACAACGTTTGATCGAGAGCGAGCAAGAGTATCACGAACTAGAACAAAAATCGTACAATACTGAGAATGATAGAGAGAAGAGATCTTTGCTTGCTGAATTGGATGATAGGGAAGAGAGGATCATTCATCTTGAAAGAAAAGTTGAAGAATTAATTGGCGAGCTTGAAAATTTAAGAAAACAACATTCATTAGATGACGACGATAATCTTAATATTATGCATATTCATGAAAAATCTACGTCATCAACTACATCAGACACAAGCCTATTTTCATCAAACGATAACAGTAATGAAGAGAAAGAGAGATTGAATATGATATTATTGGAAGGGAAATTATCAAAATTACAAAAGGTTCATGATAATACATGTAAAGAATTCGACGATTTGAAAGCAAAATACCAATCTTGTTTACAAGAAATGCAAGAATTAGAAATTCAAATTTTGGATGCTAAGTCAATTCATGACGACAAATCAACTACACCTACAACTCCGACCACACCTGATAGCTCATTATTCAATAACAGTAATTATCGAATGTCTTTACCAGTAAATCTTCGCTCGTCATCTTCTTCCTCTCCCACCTCCACCACGTCTTCTTCTTACTCGACCATCGCCACAAGTGTTTCTTCTATCAATCATATTAACAATAATTTTTACGAATCTAATCATAAAGAACAACCTTTAATTAACAATTTGTTTAATAATTCGAAAAAATCACAAAATCAAAACGCTCATCGTAAATCAAGAACTTTATCAACCGAACTGAAATCCAATGAAAGACGTGATTTAGCTCACATATCAATTGTACAGAAATTACAGGATGACTTGAAGCAATTGTCATCACTGCACGAGGATAAAACCCAAGGTCTGGATGCTGTCAAATCAGAATTTGCAAGATTGGAGATTGAGTATCGCGAAAAACTAGAAATTGTTGAAGAGTTACGAGAAGAGATTAAAAGACGTGATGCGTTGGCTCAGTTGGAAGAAATGTCGGTTACTTCTAATTCCGATTATCGTGATTATATAAATTCTTCAAGTAATCACAATAATAATCATCAACATCATAATCATAATCATCATAATCGCAGCAGTAGTTTGAATGGTAGTGGTAACAATACTAATAATAACAATAGTGAATACAATAGTTATTATAGCGGTGTTTCTACCACTACCGCAAGTGAAATTGATCATTTGGACATTGTTCAACGACTTAAGGAAGAAATTGAACAACTTAAAGAAGAACAAAGAACCACAATGGAAATTATGTCTCAGCGTGAAAAGGCCAATAATGATAGTGGCAATGGCAATGAGGATGAATTTTCTCAAGTTCAGCGACAAAAAGAAATTGATGATACAAAATTAAAATTGGAAGGAAATGGTTCATCTTCAACTAATGCTGCCAACAATGGTAAGGAAACAGACCAAGAAATTATTACATTAAGACAACAAGTTGAAAAACTTCAAATGGAAATAGAAGCAAAAAGTCATACCATATCTGCTTTATTGTTGCCATCTAACGAGCATCAGGATATAATTAGAAGGCTTGAGGATGAATTGCAAGAAGTTAGAGAGGCTCATCGAATTGCAACATTAAAAGAAAAATCTAATAAATTAGCTACAATTTCAGAATCAGCTGAATATGACAATAATAACACTGATAATGGTATTAATGGTAGCAACAGTAATGATGAAGGTAATAATAACAAAAGTAATAATCGTAATGGATCATTATCACCAGAAATTGCTTACTCTTCCGATAAATTAGAACAAAATATTGATGAAAATGTTAAAGAATTAGAAGAGAAAGTTAAGGATCTTGAAGTGCAATTAACGAATGCAAAAGAAGCTCAACATATTCCAACTCCAAGATCTTCCACCTCCGCCTCCTCTTCAGCATCAACTTTATATTCAACTGATTCAACACAAAAAATAATCAGTAACTTGCAAGCAAAATTAGTAGATTTACAAGAAGAATTATTGAGTAAGGCTGATGATAATGATCATAAAGATGATAAAGATAAATCAGAAAATATTAAGACTGAATTGGAATTAGTTTCATCGATGCAACAACAACTAGAAATTTTAAGGGTTGATGTTAAATGTAAATATGAAATAATTGAAAGCACTAAAAGAGAATTGATTGATAAAGGAATATTACAACAAAAATTACGTGGAAAAGAAGCTGAAGCCAAGTCCTTGCAACATCAATTAAGCGGTTTTAAAAATAACGAGAATGAAATGAAACAACAAATTTTACAACTTCAAGAAAAATTAAAATCTTTCAAATCATCATCAAATAATAATAATGAAGTTAATGAGTCATTAGAAAATGAAATAAACGATGTTAAAAAAGAAATGATTAAAGCTAAAGATAATGAAAATTTTACTATTGAAAGATTAAAAGTTTTGGCACTCGAAGAAACTAAACTTCAATCAGAATTGGATCGATTGAAAAAGATCGAGATTGCTCAATGTGAAAGAATCAAAGTTCTTGAATCAAGTTTATCATCATCGCAAGAACAAAATAAGAATCTTTCTGTTGTTGAAAAAGATTTCACAAAATTAAAAGATGAATTATCGTTAGTCAAAGAAAATGAAATTGAACATAAAAAAATAATAGAGAAACTTGAATCCAAATTAAAAGATTCCGAATCTGAAATAAGAGTGTTGCAAGTTCAACTTGACGAATTAAGGAAAGAATCAGATGAAAGAATAAAAACTATTAAGAGTAGCGAATTGAAATTGAGAGAAGAGGAAGCAGCAAAACAATTAATCAAAGAAACAGATAATGATAATGAAATTAAAAAATTAAAGGAGGAAATCGAGTTGCTCAACAAACAAGAGATTGATCAATCTGAAAAAATCAAATCCCTAGAATCACAATTAAAACTTGCCCAAGAAAATCCGGAAATTGCTAATTTGAAAAGCGAACTTGTTAATCATGAAGCCAACGAGTCACTGCTAAAAGATACTATTCAAGACTTGGAAACTAAGCTTTCTGAAGCTCAACAAGATTCTAAAAAATTATCAAGTATTCAAAGTGAACTTAAATTGTTGAGTGAATTAGATGCTGAACAAAAGTCCTCTATTTCACAATTACAAGATCAACTTGTCAACATTCAAAATGAAAAAGATTCTGTTGTCAAAGAGATGGAGTCGATGAAACAAGATTTCGAAGCACAAAAAAATCTTGTCTTCACTCTTGAAAAAGATCTGAACTTGACTAAAACCGAATTAACAAAAGCTAAAGAAGATAATCAATCAAGTTCTAAGAAACACGAGGATTTGTCGGCATTGTTAAGTCAGACAGTTGAAGAACGTGATCAATTGGATAAAAAAACCAAGGATTTAATAATTGAAATTGAAGGTTTGAAAGAGATGAATATAACTGACGATAAAGAAATTTCAAGGCTTAATTCTGAATTATCAGAAGCCAAAGATGAAATGATTCGACAAAATGAGCTTTTATCAGAATTGAATTCAAAACTTACTAATGTTGAAAAAGAACGTGACGAATCGGCCGATCTTATTGATGAATTAGCCAAAGAGATTGAAAGAAAAGAAACTGAAAAAAAAGAAGCTGTTGAAACTTTAGAATCGAATATTTCTAATCTTAAATCTCAACTTGAGGAAGCTAAAAATAGCTCGGTATTAGACCAAGAAACCATTAGTAAGCTTAATGAGAAACTTGATTTACTTCAGTCACAACTTGACGAATCGAAAGAATTAGACAAAAAACGTTCACAAAAAATCAAAGAACTTGAAGATAGAATTCAAGAAACTAACATCAAAGTTCAAGAGAAAGATAATGCAATTAACAATAATGTCGAGTTGATTATGGGATTAGAAGAAAATTTAAAGAAACTTAAATCGCAACTTGAAAATGCAGAAAAATTCAAGTCTGCTGAAGCTCAAGAACTTGAATCCAAGATTTTGGAGTTAGAAGAACAAATAAAGAATAATCCTACGCGTGAAGATCTTGAAGCCGTCAAAGAATCATACGATAAACAGGTTGAACTTACTAAACAACTAGAATCGAAATTGGCTGCTGCTGACATTGAGAATAGTAAAAGTATTTTACAGTTGACAAATGAGTTGGTCTTGGCAAAAGAGACTGAGGAATCATTAAGGAAATCGGTTAAAGAAGTTGAAGATGACTTGAAAATAAAAGAAAATGATTTGGATAGTTTAAATAATAATCTTAAAAAATTAAAGGAAGAACTTAAACAAATGCAGTCCAACGAATCTCAACAGGTTGAACTTATCTCAAGTTTAGAAGTACAACTCGAACAAACTAAAAATCAACGCGACAAAGAAATTGATAAATTCACTGAAGCAAATATTGAGATAGAACAACTTAAAGAGAAATGTGCAGATTTACAAAACGAAATTGATGAAATACAAAAGGAAGCAATGTTACAAAGTCATCAAAGCGTCGATAGTGGCCTATACGAAGAACTTAATCAACAACTTAAGAAATCTCAAGAAGAAAATCAAATTCATATTGAACATAGCCAACAATTAGAAAATTCCATTCAGAAACTTGAATCTGAAAAGTCGATATTGGACCAAAATAATATGGCATTGGAACAAAATGTTATACAACTTGAAAAAGAACTTGAATCGTTGGCTGATGAATATTCAGAAGCTGATTTGAAATACAAAGAAACTGAAAGCAATTTATCAAAACAAAAAACAAGAATAGCAGAATTGGAAATGGAAATTGATGCAAACAAAAAACAACACACGAATAGCTCAACCACACTTTCACAATTAGCATCTGCAAGTGAAACTTTACGCAAGACCAATAATGATTTAAATAAAAAGTTGGTGGATACAGAAGAAAATGTTTCCAAATTGAATCAAAAAGTTAAATCATTAGAACAAGAACTTGCGCATTACAAAACAATTAATGATGATATTAATACAAGTAAAGAGTTTGCTCAAGAATTGAAAGATAAGATCAAAAATCTTGAGCACGAGAGGGACGGATTAGGAGAAGCCAATAAAGCATTTGTCGAGGAAAAGAAAAAACTTGATGACAAGATTGATTCATTATTACAACAGCTCCAATCATCTGGTCGTGATGGTAATAAAACTGCTGCTCAACTTGCAGAATTAAACAAGAAAATAATTTCGTTGGAAAAAGAAATCTCAATTACCAAAGAACAATCCAAAAAAGATTCGGAAGAAATGGAGAAAGAAATAATAAGGCTTTTGGAAGTTAATAAGAAATTAGAATCAGGAAACGAACAAGAATATAGTCCTAAATTACCGCAGCAGCAACAACAACGACAAAAAGTAAGATCTAGTAGTGATTCTGGAGATTCATATGATTCTGGATTTTCATCATTATCACCACAAGCTAGTAATCCACGCCTTAACAAAAATGTGAAAGCTATGAAACATGAAACTACCATTGCAGAACAACTTGTAATAATAAAAACTTTACAAGATAGAATTGCAGAGTTGGAGAAACAACAATTAGAAGAAATACATAAACCTACCACGCCAGCTGATCTTGATGCAGTTGGTGGATTCCGTCTTGTTAGAACAGATTCAAATTCATCAACTGAATTGATGAAGAATGCTATTAAAAATAATCTCAGTGCCACATCTGCAGCATATATGGATGCTCCACTTACACCACCACCAAATCTTCCACTACCTCCTGTACCTTCCTCGCCATCATCGTCAATATCATCTTTGGCATCCAATTCTGTTTCTTTGCCAATGACACCACCATTAAGTCCACCACCAAAAAGCCCATTACCACCTATACCAGATTCTGAAGTAAATACCACACCAATACAAGATTTAACATCAGAAGTTCAAAAACTTAACAAGAAACTTGGTAAGCTTGAAAATGAAAATTCACAAAGTCAACAACTTATTGAAACGTTAGAAGGAGCTCTAAACAGCAATGAAGGCGAATTAAAAATTGCAAAACAACAATTACAAATTCTTCAAAAAGAAAAGGCCAATCTTCGTCAACAAGTTAAAGCATTGAATGATCGATTGGAAGAGGTTAATGCACAATTTGAACATGCTCAATCGTCAGTGCAAGAAGAAAAGAAAGTCATTGAGTCCATTGAGTCTGTATTGAATCAAGAAAGAAAAGCAAAAGAAGAAGCTGAAAAAGCTAGAAGACAGCTTGAAAATCGTATGGAAGAACTTATACAAAAGAAAAACAAGTTCATGTGCTTCTAATCATATTCATTTATTATATTCTTTATTTTGTAATTTATTTTTATATATATTCATATTTATTGTATTTATTTAAAAATTGCATTATTTAATATTATAGACATATATTTATTAATTTAATTTAATATTTTTCACTTTAAAAATAAAATATTAAAATATTGTATACAAATTCGCAATATTAATTAATATGATTGTTTTTATTTCCTTGTTCCGTTATTCAATAACACACGAGTATAATGGTTTAGGTTTTTTCCCTTCTCTTGATTTGCCGTTTTGGATTTCAAATTAAAATAATATTTGGTTTTGGGGTATAGCGATCAAACATCCAAAAAAGGATTTGTTAATATTAATATGGTGATCATGAATATCCATCTTTTTTTTTTTTCAACATTTTCTTATAGAAAAAGAATTTTTTTTACAAAGGTACTTGAAAAAAAATTTTATATATAAATCAATTTATAATTAAATAAATGATGAAAAATGATATTTGCACGTCAGTCTGAATAATTATTAATCCAATGTTGACTATATAATATACCCAAATTTCTGATAATAATAATAATAATAATAATAAATAATAATAATATTTTATATGATTGTATTTTATTGCTTATTAAACTATTATTTATATTCATTCTATTTTTCTATACAAATATTTATAATATTTATAGGTCTCTATTTTCCAGATATAGATTGAATTAGGTATATTTTTTAAAAAATTTCTTTTTACAAATTAAATTATTTTTTTTCTAAAATTTTCAAATAAAAAAAATTCTATGTATAATAATTTTTTTTTGTAACAATTGTTTTTTGTTTTTCTTCTTCCAAGTAATATTGTTAACTACCAACTCAACCAATTCAACTAATCAACTCTCATTCGTTCATATGGAACAATTGCTCGCAGATAATCTTTTTTCGAAAAACCATAGACAAGCTTTATAATGTTCGTATATTCCTATGCAAACGAAAACATGCCACACAGAATGACTGTGAATTCCAAATCTGTCTAATTTCCCTGGCCATTTCTTTTCAGGGAATCGATTGGCATAGATCCATACACCCGTCAAATAGGCAAATAAACTTGATATAATAGGATTAATGAAATCCCACATATGGTTAAATCCATGAATATATACCAAATGTGCTAATGGAAACACACCAGAGCATCCGAGTGTTATAAACAATATCACACGAAACAATCTAAATCTTTTTGAATCAAACCATGGAAATATCGCACAAATTATTGGAACTAATCCGACCAGCGCTGTGAATGTCATGTAAAAATTACGTTCAAACGGTGAACAGTATAGACCATAATACTCTGTTATTATGATGGAGGCTATTATAAGAAACGATATTCCAATATAATCAAATGTTGCTGCACATTGCATCACTGATGAAATAAAAAATCAATCGATTAAAGATGGTTTTTTTGGAAAATAAAATAAACAAATCAATCGGTAATAATTACCTGGAATATGCGCGCAATGAATAAATGTATGATATAATACTGAACATACTAGACTATAATGTAAATAATATTAATTGTTAATTATTATTAATCTCTCCGATATCTCTCTCTCATTCATATACATTTTATTTATATTTCTTACCATTTAGCAGCAGCAATAAAAAATACTACAAATATCAATTTATCAAATATGGTTGCGTTTTCTAAATGTGTCATAAAAGAATATATTCCAAGGCCTAAAAAAAATACGAATCCTAATAAATGTGTCCAAATATTACAAGTTTCGTTATGAAGCCAAAAAATTGATTGAAGACATTGTTTTTTTGTTGTTAAAAATCGATATCCAGAACGAATATATCTACACAACAACAACATACATCACTTTAATATATATATATATATATACATATATGCATTAATTAATATTTCGCATCTATAAAAACCTACGGATTTTCTTGCCATTCAATTGGAAGTTCATCGAAATATAGTAGACGGCATGATCCTAATTTAGCAGCAGCACTTATAGCATTATAAGTATCAACCACATGTTGGTCAACGCACTTGAGAATACCAGTAGAATCGATATTCTCCATTTCCTTTAATGTTTCTCGAAAAAAAGACTTGGGTTCTGCGACCTTTGAATATTTGTTCTTCTCTTTTCTATTTGGCATTTTGTTCGAGTTGTGTGATAAATTATGGAATGAGTGAGGATATAATGTATGGTGTAAGTTGTATATATACGATGAATAAGAAATAAATTATTTTATTTTATTTTTATTTTTCAACGAAAATGAAGTAAAAATGAAGTAAAAGGAGTGTATTAAGGATTATTATTTTGAAAACTATTATTATTTATAATAATAATAAATAGTAATACTAATAATAATAATTGAAAAAAAACTTTAAGATAGAATTAAAAATAAAATTTATATCTATCTATCTATATATATATTTCATACATATTTTTATTATTACACGCATCTTCACCCCCCAACAAAAATTTTTTTTTTTGTTTAACGTTGCTGTAAAAGTAAATAAGGACCATCTACTTAATAATCATGTGCGAGATTATTGTTTTTATGATTCACCATATAGCAATGGCGATAAAGAGATAATAGTAGCAATGACAGTAAATCGTAATCGATTGGATAATAATAATATTAATTAACACTAATACTAATATTATTTTCCGAAAATTTTTCGGTTAATTACATAATTATCCATTATTGTTGTTGAACAAATTAAAATCAAAACGTGGAAATAATTAATTATAATGATGAATTTTTAATACCTGATTGCAAATCAGACTATTTATGCTTACAATAAAATTAAGTCTGGTTGTTGACTAAAGTTTTTCAACTTTGGGGAAATAATTCAAATAAACCTTATTTATTATTAACTGTAAATTATTTGGCACGGTGAATTTTAATTATGTAAATTAACTTCATATAGGTAATTCAATAATAGTCCTATATACAGTGTGTAACAAAAAATTTTGGAATTTTTTATTCATTCATCCTTCAAAAACTATCATATAAAAACGAATGAAAAATATATCAAAATAAAGCTTAAAATCTAAAGTTTTTATTAATGTAAAAATTAATAATTAATTCTTTCGCCATTATTTTCAATTATCATCTCACATCTTCTTCTCATTGAACTAACAAGATTAATTATAATATTATTCGGAATTCT
>CAUDNR010000275.1:1415-22087 GCA_958430865.1 Entrophospora sp. SA101 | reverse complement strand
ACTTTTATAATAAAAATAATAAAATGTTGATAATAAAATTTTACGTCAAAAAACTTCAATATATCTGGAGAAATATTCTCTTTCAAATAATGTAATACCATTTCCAGATATTTTTACCTTAATTATTTGATAATGCAGTTTTGAAATATCTTTCTTTTAAAATATCAGAATGAGCTTTGAAAGTTTTAATATTCTTGTCTTCCCAACTTTAATTTCTACGTCATATAGGTCAGTCTCGTTCAATAACTCTGCTAAATCATTTATAACTCTGCCGATATATTTTAATGGTAATTGTCTTCGTTGATTAGTAATTTGACAATTTCTAATGATGTAAAGCCATTGGAGATTTTCTGTTTAGAATTGCCGCTGACTAATTCGTCAGTTCTTGAAAACTGGAAAATCTATAGAGTTAATTTAAATCTGTGTAGAGAAAATTATTTTTTGATTAATCTCAATTTTAAGATTAAAGGCTTCATTTTTGAATTCAATAAGTTTCCTTTAACTAGCACATGTCCGTGCCTAACGAAAAATTTAGGGCACAGATACAGAGACGGGCATGAGTACTAGTCCTAATAAAAAAAGTTGGGCACTTGGGTGGGTGCCGAAACTAGTGCTCGCACAGTGCCAATAGTGCCCGGCATAGAACCTATTGCACGTTTATTGACAGTATTTAACTAGCAAAGAAATATTACTTTATTTCGGTTCAGAAACACAATTTATTAAAGTATTACTTTTTGTTTCTGGAATCGAAGTAAACACAGAGGTGATGAAAGTTAAGTCTTATTTGGAAGTTTTTATTACATAACATGTCAATATTAATAAAAAATATTATTTTACATTCAATAAAAAATATTGAAAATGTTTAATATTTAGTAAAGAAAAAAGTAGTAGAGAAAGAGTTCTATTTAAACTATTTATCTCCCATTCTGCGAAAATATAAATTTATTTACTAAAAATGTCATAAACTCTTGTTACAGTCAAACTTTGTCACAGCGGATGAACGGGGCACATAAGGAAATTTTATTTAAAATCGGTTGTGGCAAGATTACTAATTATAATTATAATCTTGCCACAACCGATTTTTTATATTTTTATATGTGAAGCAAAAAATCCGTTATGACAAGATAGTCCGTTATGGCGAGGCTCGCTGTGACAAGGTTTGACTGTACATATGTAAACTCGATAAGTCGGCCAAAATTTTCACTCCATTTTCTTAATATTAATTCGATAAGTCGGTTTACTCGATAAGTCGGTCATATGAGCTCACCCCCACATGACCGACTTATAGAGTTTACATATGTATTATAAAAATATACAGCAGGCATGACTGGCACGTGCCTAAAATGTACAGGCGCAGTCACCGAAGCATTTGTGCCTAATAAAAAAAATGATGGGCACTAGTTCCTGGCGTGTGCCAACAGTGCCCGGTGACTGGCACGTGCCTAAAATGTACAGGCGCAGTCACCGAAGCATTTGTGCCTAATAAAAAAAATGATGGGCACTAGTTCCTGGCGTGTGCCAACAGTGCCCGGAATGATGCCAATGGTGTCTGGATGGGCATTAGTTTCTTTCTATTCTTTTGCACATCAACAAACCTGGTTTTCATTTATCATCACTATTAGGATATTGAAAGAAGCACTTCGTATACTTTTTTATTAAAATATTTTGAAATGGTGTAATTATATTATGGAAATCAGTCGAATTAATTATATTGAATAATACCTCACCTCATTAAAAATCATTATCATTCGATTCTGAACCAATTCCCCATTTAATAACATGGTTCCAAATATCAGATTGCCATCAATATTTTAATTAAATTTGGTTGAATTCATTAAAGCATAATTCGTCACAAGCTACAAATAGTTTTAAATTTTCATCTGATACCAAATTATCTATATTAATATCTCCATTATAAATATATTTTTTAATAATATTATTATTATGTGATAAAGATTTTTCTCAAATAAAATTCCATCATATATGTTATTCATTGACTCTGTTTAATCATTTTATAGCCTTGCTGATATATTTTAATGGTAAATTGCCTTTATTAGAACTGACTGATGAGGTCGTTAATTAACAATTTAATATTTTTTATTGATGTAAACAATATAATTTTGTTTTTGTAAGGGTAACATTTTTTTGTAAATTTATTTTAATTGGCAAAAAAATGAAAAATTCCGACAATTAGTCATCAAATGTCGCACATGATCACAAACTAATCAAAATTATGTTTACACAGACTATTTCTCTGACAAAATTTTGTTGGTGACAAAATAAATTTCTTTGATGTTTATGGCTTATTCCTATTACTATGCAAATGCAAAGAGCTCTCCAATAATGATGAAAGTGGAATAGTGATGGGCTGGGTAGATGTGTAACTGTTATAAAAATGTTATACAACAATTGTATGATATTCAAGTAATAGTTGCTATATTGTTATAACAAAAACTATCTTGAAACAGAAACAATTATATTAAGATATTTAAGATGGTTAATTGACGACCCTATTAATATGAATCAGATCATTTTAATTTTATTACAAAAATCCGGAAGAAAAAATCCACAGATGCCCCAAACTGAAGTTTTTTATTTTCTTATAAAAGATACAATTATTATTATTATTTATTATGTAATTGTTTTTGCAATAAGAAATTTTTATAATAATAATAAAATGGAAATTTCTGGATTTTTTTGTCTTGATAATCAATCTTATCTGGTAAAATGGAAAATGAAAAAGATAGAGTCAGTCAACGACTTTAATAAAGAAAAACGAAATTAATAGGTTTCACCGCCTTAAAAAAACTTGTAATAAATAATTTTGGGAAAATGAATAAATGTATAAATGCTACCCTTTTTGGTAATTTGGATAGTCTAATTGCCATCCATGCATGCATGCTTGTATTCATGCAATAAATAAATAACAAATAGAAGCATAGCCCATTATATAAGGTCTTCTTCTTTTTCTACTGTCACTATTGTAAGAAAGAGGACCGAGAAAACTCTCTACATATTAACATGAATCTCGAAAAGTTGATTGGTGGATTTTTTTGATCTACAAAACTAATGTTTTCCCGTCCTAAGTACTGTAATAATCAACGATTTAGATTCATTGTGTAATTCTAAAAATACTCAGTCTAAAGACTTCCTAAATTTTAAAAGCATGGAAGTCATTTTCCGTCCCACCTTTAAAAAAATAGCTCTATTAGTTGATAGAATAGGTCTTTAGTTTTAATGTAATAGAGAGATTTTCTCAAAAAAATTATTTGTTGTAGAGTTTTACTCTTTTTTAAAACATGTACTTAACTATCTACTATTCATGAGGGAATTTGCGCACCATGATCATTGCTAAATTTAGACTAGTCTTCGAGCATCATTACTAAATTTAGACTAATACTTGATATCATATCTAAATTTGGCATTAAGGAAAATTTAACAGATTTATTAAGACTTTATGATTTCTAATTCAAAACATCACAAGTGAAAGAATTGTATATAGTGGTGGCCTTTTTCTACTGAAAAGTCTTCTTCATATATGAAAATTAAATTGGACAATCAAAAAAATGGCTAATTGCTATGAAATGATTTAGAATTCAAGAAACTATTACTATTAAAAATTTCAAATTAAAACGCACTAGAAGGAATATAGAACGAAAATTTTTCACAAAGCAATCTAATAATATTTCTTTTCACAAAAATAATATTAGAGAACTAATTAAATTCATCATCAGCAAGCAACAACTTTAGTCATATTAGTTAAACTTTTGGTTCAACAAATAAATGCAAAAAAAAAATTTAGTCAGTATATAAAACCGACAGAAAATCATCTAAAATACGCGCGTCGTGTCAACGTTTTTTAAATGCGAAAAGTAATTTTGTTAGACAACGACAGCCTATTTATATCTAGAACAGACAGTTTAATCAGTCGGACTTTCATTCACTAAAAGAGAGAAATCAAACTATTGGGAATTTGAGCTCGTGATAATAATAATCAAACAGGAAAAGATGATAACTTTACTATTATTAGCAAGTGAATCCAATTTGTTTTACTCTGACTTTTTCTGCGTTATGTTCTTCAAAAATGATTTATTCTGTTGAATTTTTAATTATTGTTTTTTTTTAATTTTTTAATTTTTGAAAAATAAAAAAAAATATAAACAGAGAAAAAATAAAAATTTGTTTTGAGGGAATTGGGGAAAAGAAAAAATAATATATATATATATATATAAAAATATTAAAAATTTACATTGAGAAGAGTGATGTTTATACTGTATATGGTTTATGTATGTATGAATGTATGAAATGTGATGATAAATGATAATGAGTATAAATTTTTTTAAAAAAATATAAAAAAATAAATTATGCTTTTAATGTATGTGCAAAGATTTTTTTTTATGTATATAAATAATATATTTTCAAATAAAATAAAATAAACAATGTTCCAAATCTATAAATCTTTTTGTTCTTCTTTTCAAAAATAAGAAGATTTTAATTTGCTATAATAACTCTTTGGTCTATTTGTTGAATAACGGGTGCAGTGTTAGTGGTAGAAGAAAGTGGTGAATGAGTAGATAATGATAAAGGTGTAGATGAGGATGTGGAAGATGTTGATAACGATTTTGTAATGGTGGTAGAATGATTAATTGATATTTGCGATGCTGATGCTTGTGATGTTGGTGACGGAGAAGAAAGTGATGATGATCCATAAGTTGAAGTTATTTGACGAATCATATTATGATCCAAAGAACTACTACGTCTCATTCTTCCACCTCCAATACGACTATTATTATTGCTTATACATTTTTGGTGATGCTGTTGATTATTACCTGGATTATTGGAACTGGAAGAATTTTTTGATTGATTACTACTATTGTTGTTATTATTTTTGTTGTAATTGATATTGTTGTTGTTGTTGTTAGTTGATGAATCTTTGCGATGATTATGGTGATGTCTTTTATGATTATGATGATGATTGTTGTGATTTAATGATGATTTTTTACGAGTAGAACTATTTCTGCTTACATCACCACCACACCCACTATTATTATCAGCCATGCTACCATCAGCTACATTATCAACGACATCTATTACACCACAATTGCATCCTTCACTACTAACATCAATAACATTATTATTATTATTATTGATATCATCAGATGAAGATATTAATAATGAATGAGTACTATAAGATCTACCAGATAAACTACGTTTCAGTCTAACACCGTTAGCATTAGTACGACGATTCTTAAAGGAAGAGGACGATTGCATCATTTTTTGTAGCTTTTCTTGAATATCATCTGGAATTATTAATAAACCTGCAGCTAAACTAACACGACGTTGACCAGTAGATGTTGGAATAGTAATTGATATTGCTGGGGGAGATGGTGGTAACATTGATGTTGAAGAATATGATGATGTGGATGAGGAATTGGTAAGAGTTGCAGGATTTTTTGATGTTTCATTTGAAATTTTTTCAGAGTTGTTGTTGTTGATAATATTTATCAATGGAATATTATCAGGTTTTGGTTTTTTATTACTTTTGTTAGATAGAATTTCTTTTGCGACTGATCTTGATGTTGAATTTGTTGGATTTGAAGTATTATTGACAATCTTACTTGTATTGTTGTTATTAATAACATTACTTAAACTATTATTACTATTACTATTAATATTACTATTACTATTGCTATTGCTATTGCTATTATTGATTTCATCCCAATAGACACGATTCTGAGCCAAAATAACAAGAAATACTGTTGCCTGATTTAAAAACAAAGCGAATGCTTCGAAATAAGGCTTGACAACAAAATCACCAAATCCTAAACTAATTTGGGGCTGTTGAGCTTGTTCTCTATCCATATTTGGGGAGACAGGCAGATGTTTTTGCTTTTCCAAGTCTCCTTGTTTGAAGAATTCCTCAACAACACAATCTGACCAATGTTTTGAAATGTCCCACGGTCTCACTGTGTTACTTAGGTCTGCTGCATGAAGTAATACTTTTAAGAAAATCTCTCGTTGTTCTTGATCTAATATTAGAAATGAGGAGGAGGAGGAGGATGGGGAGGAAGAATGGATTGTTGATATAGGAGAAGATTCGGGAGATGAAGCTATTGATGAATTTGATGAATAACAACAAGAATCGATACTGTTGTTATCATCATTATCATCATCCATTTCCAATTCCAATTCTGTTTCTTCCTCATTATCAGAAGAACATGACGATGAAGAAGAAAATGAATCAGATGATGGTGATAAACAATAATTTTTTTTTGTAGAGTGCTTTGTGGATGTTGATTTTTTGGTAGTTTTTTTTGATGACAATGATGATGATGACTTTGTTGATTTAATAATTTTGTGCAAAGATTCCAATAAAGTAAAATGATGCATCATATCAGTAGCCAAAATCATTTTCTCTATTAACGATCTCAAGAATGAATCGATTTCTTTTTGATCATTACCCAGAAACTCGATATTACAACTGTGCAAATTGCGAAACAATTTATGTTTAGTCAAAAGTTCCATTGTCAACGCACAAGAATAATTCTCAAGCACAGATTGATTATTATATTTGATTGCCAATGGTGTTTTTGCATTAACTTGGTAAACATTATTCAAACCAGGATGACCAATATCATGACACAAACCAGCTATCATCAAACAAATTGAATCCAATGGTGTCAAGTATTTTGCAGCACCCAAGTCTGTTAGCATGTAATATAGCACAGCTACAACGTCCACAGCGTGATAGAACGAGTGGTATTCAGTGTCGTGATAACCTTTCTCAACGTCAATAATAAAATCCAACATTTCTGAATTGCGTATTTGTAAACATTCACTCAAATCCAACTTCACCATCATACCCAACACTATTCCATATAACTCTGGTATTGACCAATCCCATACATTAAAATGCATTCCCAGCGAAGTTAACTTGTTATCTTTAAAACTTAACATTGTCTGGAAAAACAGGAATAGTAATGGATGAAAAAAGTCGGACGAGGAAACAAGAGTAAAGGAAAAAAAGGAATGTGAATTAGAAATATGTTTAGAGAATAAAAATATATTTAATGTACTCATTGGAAGAACACTTGAAAAAAAAAACTTACTTTTTCACATATTACTAATTTTTCAAAAGGTAATGAATTATGTTTTAACACAAGCATTATGTCTATTTTAATATGTCGTCTATATGTACTATCTATTTGTATATATACTTACTTTCTAAATATTTTCTCGGTATTTTTATAAAAAAATAAAAATATTTTTCGTGAAAATAAATTGTGAACAAAAAAAAAAAACGTTGTTTTTTCAATTATTTATAATAAATTGTTAGAAAAAGATTTTTTTTTTCTTTGTTGTTGTAGACAAAAACAAATTATTTAAACATATTTAAATATATTGGATGGATATATGAATAACCTTACACAACATTTAACGTGGTTTTAAAATTTTTTATTTACAATATAAATAATTAATATAATTAATATAAATAAATAAAATAAAATAAAAAATAAAAAAAATATAATCAATTTAAAATTTGATGTATGGTGTAGATTGCATATTGCATTTTTATATTTTTTTATCCGTTAATATTTCTTTAGTTTTTTGTATTCCTTTAAGGTTTACGAGAAATTGTTGAATTGATGAGAATAATTTCTAAAGGTTTTTTTTTTTTTTTGTAAAATCTTAATAAATATATGACAATAATAATATGATTGTTATAAATGGAAATATGATATCAGATAATAAGTATAATGATGATGAGAAAATTTATTTATTTGGGTGAACAAGTAATAAAAGAACATGAGGCGGTGCTAATATTAAAAAAATGTTTTTAAATGATGGTTATTTGATTAGCGGATTATTTTAGGTTGTTTTTTTAGATAAATGGAAAAATGTAAATTTTTCTAGGAAAGAAAAATTATTATTATAAAAATAATTGCACAAATAAAAATACAAGCTCTTTTTGTAACACAAACTTTGAAGGAAGAAGAAATATTACGTATTGGAGCTAGAACAAAGAAAATAAAATTACAAAAATTTTAAGTTTAGATTTGTAGATTCTGATTGATTAAAAGGAACACAAATAATCTCATTCATAATTTATTCATACAATTTTCTTGTATTGGAATGAAACCCTTAAACTTGAACTTATTAAAATTAAAAAAATTGAAAAAATCTCCATTTTTTTACTATTACTATTTTAATTAACAAATAATAATAATCTAAAAATATATTCTAATTAACGCTCATTCGATTCAAAAAACTGTTACTAAGTTCAAGCTCTAAAATAGTTTACCTCGGACTAACCGAATTAAATCAGGGTTACGATGATGACTCTTTCTTTATCTGTTATTGTTACTCTATCTCATCACGCACACGCACATACAACACACACACAACAAATACACAAATATCCTTCCCTCCTCCCGTCATATTCTTTACATAGTAATTGTATTTATTATATTGTACAAACTTTTTTTGGTATAACGCAACTAAATAAATAAAAATCATTTAGAAAAAAAAAAAATCAAAAAACTTTTTGAAAACTCAAGTGTAACGAAAAATACTGCTATATAATGAGCGATTGCTATCTAACCTTTTTAAAAAACGTGTGCTATAGTGTAACAACATTGCATTTTTATTTTTTATTGTGTGGGAAATTTATCAATCTTTTTTTTTCTACATGGAGGATAATTATAGAAATAACTGATAATTTAATTAACATAATTAACGCCGACATCAAATGATCACCAGCATTATCATCCATCATCATCATTATATGTGTGTGTGCGTGCGTGCAATAAAAATAATGTACTATATTGTTATTTTTGACTTGTTTGCAAACTTGATTTTATTCAATGTGTAATGATAATATGGGGCATCCAAAAGCCACAAAAATATTTTTATTTTTATTGTTGCAATTATTTTCTACATTTATTATTATTATTATGATTTCATGACTTGTTGGTAAAATATCCTCTGGCTTGGTAAAGAATTTCTATTGGTCAATAGGGGTAAATCGGTTCTTAATGAACATATCATCCACAATAAACTTCAACGAGACCCCTAAAAGTTATCAAGACAAAAACACTTTGAGGGAACATTTAGTACATTGTTTGCACGCTGTTGACTAATTTTTTCTTTCAGCATTCTCTTATGCTTGCTCCTATTTATATTAGGACTATATCGATATAATAATAGTGGAATGTGTGCTTTAGATACGTTTATTTGAATAATTTGGTTTAACAATTAATTATTCGCCAATTTCCGCCGGTAAGGATATAAGTGGTTGGGTTAATCAACACAAATTTCTCCCGACCATGAAATACGTATTAGTATGATTTCATGTGGCACTCTTTTAGTATTACTATATATTACAAATGAATTTTCTTATGTTTTCAATAAGTTGGACCAGTTCAAGGATATTTTTTTTGCAAAAAAGGTTATTTTGATATGATATCAACAGTAAAAAGGTCAATGTGGGCTCTTTTTTGAATCGGCTGCTATGTTTGCTTGGGTCGGTGAGAGCTCGTAAACGGAACCCAGCCATTGGTCAACGACAAGAAAAATCATCATATTTGGTGAAACTATTCTTCATATAAATAAACTCCCATATTGTATTAAATTGTTTCATCTTTCAATGGATGCTTCTCTACCTCTTGACTGACACATCCTATAAAGTCACCATAAAACATCCTTCATAGTGTAAAAGAAACTTATAAGGCACCAACATCTTTTTCCACCAACAAAAAATGGCAAAGAAAATATATTTTTACGCATTAAAATTGAAATGGTTAGAATCGGATTTCTTTTGAATGGGCCTGTTGTATACAACAAAGGTTTATATAATCTAATACAAAAGTTGATCTGATTACATGCATGTATGTATATATGTCTATGAATCTATAAGAAAAGGGGGAAATGAAAAATAATTATTTATTATGAAGATTCATTCATTGATTGACCGATCCTAAAATAATAGTTCTTATTGTTATGAATTGAATTTTTTATGCGATTAAAATAAATTTGATGACACTGTTGTCATGAAAATGAAATCTACGTGAATTTGATGTGAAATTCAAATTAGCCAATCAGATTTTCATATCTAAACACCCCACCCCAAAATTTTTAATTATAAAAATTTCGATCACATATTATTAAATATACATATATATTTAAATTAATATCATTATTTAGAAAATGTTCTAGTAAAGATTACTATTAGTAATTATTGAATAATGAATGTGTAGTAGTCAACTAAATTGTAATAAATAATTCAATATTATAAAATAAAACCAATTATTATTTTCTTTAAATGGGTGATTCAAAAGTCAAGAAAGCGACATCTAAGTCTTTATAAAAAATCTTGCAACTTGAAAGATTATTATTATAAGAACCCGAGGAATAGAAATCATTATTATTAATTGGAAAGTCAAATAATAGCAATTAAATTATTGATATCTCCGCTGAAGATAACAGTTATTATGGAATCATACACAATTGGTGGTGCTTATGTTTCTGCGATGACAGATGGATAACCGCTGCTACAGATCTTGGCTTAAATTGTGGGTAAATTATTGGAATTTTTAATATTTGAATAAGTTTTCTTTTTTATATTTTATTTATATGATTACTAATTAGGTAGTAAATCTGATTTATGCCACGGATGATGAATATACATTATAAATAACAAGAGATATTGTTGGTTGGTCAAAAAGTCTGTAAATAATGATAAAATTTAATTCATTAAGAAAATACCAAGAATAATTGATTACAAATATACTCGTAGATCTTTTTTTAAATACATCGGAATTAGATGATGGTATTGTAGGTGACAAATTTAAGAAAGCAAATTGGCGTGAGAAATGTTTGTTATTGCTGGGTATTGTAAATAGTAGTCGGTTCAAAGATTTATATGGAACTACACTGGTAACTGTTACAAAAATATCATATCCCCCCCAATAAAGTAATAATAAAGATAATTAATGCTTTTTCTCAATTATGTTCGATGATAGATTTTTAGAATCTGCTAGCAATGGTGCTCATTTTATAGAATTTTGTGCAGTGCATGGTATACTACTAGTATTCCTTCAGACGTCACAAGGATCTACGGCCGATTGAAAAAAATTGTATCGTGCGTCAAATTTAAGTGAAGTGATTATTGGGTATGGTGTTTATGGAAGAGCTTTTAGCCCACGATTACTTTGGATGTGGCTAGTAAGTCATAATAAAAAAAAAAATTTTTTTTTTTTGGAAATAAAAAAACTATTTATTACTTTAATGATTATAGCTGGTTATTATAATTAAGAATGCTTGAATATTTGTTATAAAAATGAACAAACAGCAAGTGTTTTTACCCCAATTAAATCATGATGCTATCACAAATGATGATCAGGTAGGTTTGATCTATTTACGTATGCTATAATAGAAGAACCAGTTGTGAAATATGAAGGAGGTCACCCTTACTTTTCATTAGCACGTCTATGTATAGAGTTATAAAGTGATAAACCCACCTGATCCTAAGTTCACTTGGTGCAGCATTAAATGCTTCAATTGAAAATTTTTATTGTAAACTCTTATCAAAAGATTAGTTAGATTTATTATTGCATTACAAAAATAAATATTTCAAAAAATTAATGATCGTGTGACTTTTTTAAAAAAAGTAAAGGTAGATCATCTGAAAAAAAAACTTTTTTCGTGAATAATGTCGTGTGTAAACTTTTCAAAAAAAATTTCTTTACTAAATTGTAATAAATTAACAACATTATTATTATTGAAACCAAACGCAATAGCACTAACACGTTTATTATCATCAAAATCGTCAATAATACTGCGAAAGAAAAATCATACTTATTTGACTCAATATAAGTTTAATAATAATGTGGTCAATTTACGCCAATTCTCCAATAGTTGCATTAGGAAAGATGAAGCAACCGTTAATTCAATAAAGGTGAAAGCAAATACTGATCCAAATGTTTCTACGAAAGAAACATATGAAAGCATAAAAGAAAAAATAATTAAAGATATAATGTTGGATAATGATGCTATAAAATTAATGACAAGTGAAAAAAATCCAGAGTTAAAAAATGCCGAAGCTTGGAATCAATTGATAATTGAATGTGCTGATAAAGGAAGAACTAAAATATCAATCAGATTATTTGATGAAGTAAAATTTTAATTATTTATGACAATAATAATAATAAATCAATTAATGTTAATGTTAATATTAATTAAAAATTTTTTCTAGATGAAAAAACTTTTAATACTTCCAACTCAAGAAGCATATACAGCAATTTTAAAAAGTCTATCATTATTTCACTTTTCATCAACAACAGTTTTGCAAGCAACATCAATTATCAATCAAATCATTCAATCAAGTCAAACAAGGCCGGAGATTACACTAGAGATTGGGCATGCAAATTATTTATTAGAAATTTCTCAACGTGTAAAAAAATTTAATTTCGCACTGGAAACTTATGATAATTTTATTAGGAGTGGCAAGTTGAAACCAAATGCTGATACTTGCTTGCAAATCTTGAAAACATGTTCAGCAAATTGTACAAGGCAACCAAAGAAAGCTTATGAAATGGCAACAGATGTTTGGAACAAGTTTGTTAAAAATGATCAGCAGCAGGGCAAGGAAAATGCTAATAATTCAATGATGGTTGATAATGAATTGATTAATCATTTAATTACTGTTTTTAAATTTACTGATCACACACAAGAAGCTTTTGATATTGTTGATGAGTTTTATGGAATTGGTAAATCTGCCATAATAAATTCTTCAGAATCAACAAAGGATGATTCATTGAAATTACCAATTACAAATGATATAATGTATAGTATTTTTAGTTTATGTTTTAAAACAAAACAATTAGGTTTAGGAATAAAATATTATAACCAAATTATGACAAAATATCCAGATTTTTCACTTGACATCAACAATTATAATAGTTTAATTTCACTTTATAATTTAAATTATCAGTTTAACCAAACTCTTGGAACATACCATGATCAATTTAAAAAATTTAATCTTATTCAAAACAATAACACATTTGAATCATTGATTTTTGCATGTCAAAATCTTCGAGATCTGAACACAGCAAAAGAAATTCTTGAGAATGCTGTTGAGAATCAAATGATTTTGAAATCAACTAGCCTAACAAAAATATTGAGACTGGTGTTGGAACAAGCTAGAACTACAGACAATTATGATGATGTTTGTTGGCTATTGGAAAAAGTGGATAAAACAGGAGACATTGATTTTAATAAAGAAAAGAAGGGAATTATTTTGATTAATGATATGAATGATAAACAACTTCTACATGGTCTTTCATCAGCTTATGAAATTGCATTGCAGGAAGTTAAAGACTTATCCAAGGAGAAAAGAGCTCAATGGGCAGAAGATAAAAAGTTCTTTGATCATAAGGCTGACAGGTTGAATGAATCCATATCAAAATCTTTTTCACGACAACAAAATAATATCTATATAGATAATTTGAGGATAAAAAAAACATACCAAGGAAGACAGAACACTCAAAATGATAAGAGCTGGTATGATGATCCTGATGAAAATATATCAAAACAATTTCCAAATTTAAATCATAGATATAACAGTAATAATAAAAATAACCCTCTCTCAACTGGAAATAATAAATCTTTTAATCCATTGCTACAACAACAACAACAACAGCAGCAGCAGCAACAACAACAAAAATCACCATCACCACAATATCAAAAACCATATTATGGTAAAGGATATTATTCTCCAAAATCATCATCATATATGGGAAATAGTGCACCAATTTATTATAATCTGGATGAAGGTTTTAGTCATCCACCACCACAATATCAAAAATCATACTATAGTGAAGGATATTATTCTGCACCAATGTATTATAATCCCAATGAAAGTTTCAGTCATTCATCACCACAATATCAAAAACCATATTATGGTGAAGGATTTTATTCTTCAAGATCATCATCATCATATATGAGAATGCATTATAATACACATGAAGGTTTTAGACATCCACCACCACCTTCTTCACCTTCTGAATTGTCATCATCTCCAATATCTGATTATCCACCATCAAGAATACCTAGACAACCATATGGTAGCTTTAGGAGAAAGTATAATAGAAGACCAAGTGGATATTATAGACCACCACGTATTAATAGAAACTCTGAATATCATGGACCAACTCATAATAATAATTGATCATTGCTCTAAATTTTTTTTTGTATCTATTCTTAAAAAATGGGTTTAAAACTTTCTCCATTCATGTTGGCAAAAATAAAAATAATTATTGATGATGAATTTTTTGTAGCAATTTTTTTCTCTTACACTTATTTCTCCTAATTTTTAATTCAAGTAAAGATTATTACCATTGAAAATAAATAATATCTTATTAATGGTTGATGTATATCTGTCTTCAACAAACATATATTATTAACATTTTCTTCAAAACATTATTCACCACATTGTTGATGAGAATGTTAATAACAGAAGAAGGCATGGATAAAGAAAACAATTTAATACCTAAATAAATAAATCTAAAAAATAATGTTAATATGTGAATCTAAATTCGTTGGATGAGAAACTATAAATATAACAGATTTAATTTATTAATAATTGTAACTTTTTGAAGTTTACAGGTTGAAGAAGATTTGTAAAATAAGCAGCATTTGAATGAACAGTTGCTGTAATTGTTGAAGGATTAAAGGGTCTTCGATCTGTTTCCTTCAAATATTAGTTACACCTTTATTTTCTTTTGCTGCCAGTCTTTTTTCAGGATCAGCATCTGTGTGTTTATAATCATCAATATCAAATTTGGTTAGCACCACACGTTTCCCGTACTGAATTACAAAAACTTTTAGTATTTTTATTATGTTAATCAATACGTACATATTTAACTAGTGATGATGGTGGCCGGCCGGAACTAGCCCATAGTTTAGTCATTTAGGCAATTTTGGTTTAGGAATAATTTCTGGCGGAAATTGGCGAAATTTAATACTAATACTAATACTAATACTGTTTTATTAAACAAAAAAAAAATTTATATACAATAATAAATGCGAATATAAAACGAAAGAGACTGGTTCACATGCGATTGGACAGCACCATTTTGTTGTCCTAATTTCTGTGTGTGAAACTATTTCGTTGCTAAAATAATTTCGGCCGCTGTTTAACCATATTTAGCAAAGCTAAGGTAATTGATGACAAATATGCCAATATTTTAGATTTAGCTTATAATAATAATAATAAGGTATGTATGTATGTTTTCGAAAGTTTTATTCTTCAAAATTATTAATACTGAATTATATTTTTATTTTATTTAAAAAAAATAATAAACCTACATTTCTGGATTTACCAATTACACGAGACCATATCCTTAATTTTTTATTTCTTTAAAATAACCAGATGGTATGTATTAAACAAAATAAAATTTATTAAAATATCTAAAACATCATATTAAATAAATTTATTTTTTATTTCTTTATAATAACCAGTGTGTAAGTGTTGTACTATAAGTTAACTTTTACAATCCAAAATAAACTTTATTAAAATATCATCTGATTAAATAAATTTATTTTTATTTTGCTATCATGATCAGATGGCAAGTATTATAATATAAATTAACTTTTACAACACAAAATAAATTTTTATTAAAATATCATCTAATTTTTTTTTTCTTTATAATTGCCCAGATTGTAAGTATTATACAATATATTAACTTTTACAACACTAAATAATTTTATTAACATCTAATTGTTTTTTATTTCTTTATAATAACCAGTTGGTAAGTATTATATTTTAAATTAACTTTTACAACACAAAATAAAATTTATTAAAACATCATCTAATTAAATAATTTTATTTTTTATTTCTTTATAATAACCCAGTGTGTAAGCATTATACCATAAATTAACTTTTACAACACAAAATAAATTTCATTAATTAAATAAATTTATTTTTATCCTCTCACATAAAACAGGGTGTAAGTACTATACTATGTTAACTTTTACAACATAAAATAAATTTTATTAAAACATCATCTAATTAAATGAAATTATTTTTTATTTCTTTATAATGACCCAGTGTGTAAGTATTATACCATAAATTAACTTTTACAACACAAAATAAAATTTATTAAAACATCATCTAATTTTTTCTATTTCTTTATAATAACCAGTTGGTAAGTATTAACTAATTTTTACAACACAAAATAAAATTTATTAAAACATCATCTAAAATAAATTTACTTCTTGTTATAATAACCAGTTGGTAAGCATTATATTATAAATTAACTTTTACAACACAAAATAAATTTTAAATGAATTTATTTTTTATTTCTTTATAATAATCAGAGCGTAAGTATTATTATACTATAAATTAATTTTACAACATAAAATAATTTTATAAAACATCAATCTAATTGAATAACTTTCTTTATAACAACCAGTGTGTAAGTATCATATTGTAAATTAACTTTTACAACATAAACAGTTTTTTATTAAAACATCATCTAAATAAAATTATTTTTTATTTCTTTATAATTACCAGATTGTAAGTATTATGCTGTAAATTAACTTTTACAATGCAAAATAAATTTTATTAAGCATCATCTAATTAAATAATTTTATTTTTTATTAATCAGAGAGTAAGTATTATAAATTAATTTTTACAACACAATAAATTTTATTAAAACATCATCTAATTAAATAATTTTAATTTTATTTGTTATCATGACTAGATGGTAAATATTATACTATAAGTTAACTTTTACAACACAAACATAAAATTTATTAAAACATCATCTAATTAAATAATTCTGTTTTTTATTTTATAATGACCAGACAGTAAGCATTATCTATAAATTAACTTTACAAAGCAAAATAATTTTATTAAAAAACATCATCTAATTAAACAATTTATATTTTATTTTGTTATCACGACCAGTTTGTAAGTATTATACCATAAATTAACTTTTACAACACAAAATAAATTTTATTAAAAATATTATCTAATTAAATAAATTTATTTTTTTATTTATAATAACCAGTGTGTAGGTATTATTTTATAAATTAACTTTACATCACAAAATAAATCTTATTAAAACATATTTATTTTTCATTTCTTTATATAATCAAGGGTGTAAGTATAAATTAGCTTTTATAATACAAAATAAATTTTGTCAAAACATCATCTAATCAAATAAGTTTATTTTTTATTTCTTTATAATAACCAGTGTGTAAGTATTATACTATAAATTAAAGTAAATTTTATTAAAACATTATCTAATTAAATAAGTTTTTATTTTTATTTCTTTATAATAACTAGGGGGCAAGTATTATACTAAAATCAATGTTTACAACTTTATTAAAACATCATCTAATACTAATTAAATAAATTTGATTTTTATTTCTTATAATAACCAGTGTGTAAGTATTATATTATAAGTTAACTTTTATGATACAAAATAATTTATTAAAACATCATCTAATTAAATAATTTATTTTTATTAATCAGAGAGTAAGTATTATACCATATATTAACTTTTACATCACAAAATAAATTTTATCTAAATTAAATAAATTTATTTTTTTATTTCTTTATAATCATCAGAGAGTAAGTGTTATATTAAAAATTAACTTTTACAATGCAAAACAATTTTATTAAAACATCTAATTAAATAAATTCATTTTTTATTTCTTTATAATAACCAGAGAGTAAGTATAAATTAACTTTTACAATGCAAAATAATTTATTAAAACATCATATTAAATAAATTTAATTTTTATTTCTTTATAATAACCAGATTGTAAGTATTATACTGAAATTAACTTTTACAATACAAAATAATTTTATTAAAACATTATTTAATTAAATAATTTATTTTTTATTAATCAGAGAGTAAGTATTATACCATAAATTAACTTTTACAACATAAAATAAATTTTATTAAAACATCATCTAATGAGTAAATTCATTTTTTTATTTCTTTATAATAACCAGAGAGCAAGTATTATACTATAAATTAACTTTTATAATACAAAATGATTTTGTAAAATATCATCTAATTAAATAAATTTAATTTTTATTTCTTTATAATTACCAGATGGTAAGCATTATACTATAAATTAAATTTTACAACACAAAATAAACTTTATTAAAACATCATCTAATTAAATAAATTTATTTTTTATTTTATAATGACCAGATGGTAAGCATTATTCTATAAATTAACTTTTACAACAAAATAAATTTTATTAAAACATCACCTAATTAAATAAACTTGTTTTTTATTTCTTTATATAACTAGGGTGTAAGTATTATACAATAAATTTTTTCAACAATAATTTTTATTATAATTAAATAATTTTATTTTTTTATTTCTTTATAATAACCAGGTGGTAAGCATTATGTTGTAAGTTAATAGTAATAATTTTTATTAAAATATAAATCTAATTAAATAATTTTATTTTTTATTTTATTTTTTTTTATAATGATCAGTTGGTAAGTATTATATATTACAACACAAAATAAAATATCATCTAATTAAATAAATTTATTTTTTTATTTCTTTATAATAACCAGAAAGTAAGTATTAAACTATAAATTAGTTTTTACAACACAAAATGAATTTTATTAACATCATCTAATTAAATAAATTTATTTTTTATTTCTTTATAACCAGAGAGTAAGTATTATACAATAAATTAACTATTACAACACAATAATTTTTATTATAATTAAATAAATCTATTTTTTATTTCTTTATAATAACCAGTTGGTAAGTATTATACTATAATTTAATTTTTACAGCACAATAAATTTTATAAATTGAATAATTTTTTTTTTATTTCTTTATAATAACCAGAGAGTAAGTATTAAACTATAAATTAATTTTTACAACACAAAATAAACTTTATTAAACATCGTTTAATTTAATAAATTTATTTTTTATTTATAGATTGTAAGTATTATATTATAAATTAACTTTACAACACAAAATAAAATATCATCTAATTAAATAAATTTTTTTTTATCTCTTTATAATAACCAGAGAGTAAGTATTAAACTATATATAAATTAGTTTTTTACAACACAAAATAAACTTTATCAAAACGTCATCTAATTAAATAAATTTATTTTTTATTTCTTTATAATCATCAGAGAGTAAGTATTATACTATAAATTAACTTTCACAACCCAAAATAAATTTTATTAACATCATCTAATTAAATAAAATTTTTTTATTTCTTTATAATAACCAGAGAGTAAGTATTAAACTATAAATTAACTTTTACAATGCAAAATAATTTTATTAAAACATCATCTAATTAAATAAATTTATTTTTTATTTCTTTATGATAACTAGAGAGTAAGTATTATACTATAAATTAACTTTTATAATACAAAACAAATCTTATTAAAGCATTATCTGATCAAATAAATATTTTTCTTTATAATAACCAGTGTGTAAGTATACTATAAATTAACTTACAACACAAAATAAATTTATTAAGCATCATCTAATTAAGTAAATTTATTTTTTATTTCTTTACAATAACCAGCTGGTAAGTGTTATACTATAAATTACAATACTAAATTTATAAAAAATCATCTAATTAATTTTTATTCCTTTATAATAACCAGAGAGTAAGTATTATACTATAAATTTACTTTTACAAAATGAATTTTATTAAAACATCATCTAATTAAATAAATTTATTTCTTTATAATAACCAGAGAGTAAGTATTATACTATAAATTTACAACACAAAATAATTTTTATCAACTAATTTAATAAATTTATTTTTTATTTCTTTATAATAACTAGGGTGTAAGAAGACTACCAATAATACATATATAGATCATACTAAATACAAAAAATTTTATGAGCTCTACACATTTTTTTTATGTATTGCAGCACACATACATGTTAAGTGCCAGATCGGATAACAATCAGAGAATTTTATATATGACAAATAGGGGCTAATTTACATATATATAATAAATATAAAATATTTTGTCACACAAGGAAATTGAGTTGCCCATCGATCTTTTTTATACAATGTGAATTTTTATTTGCCAAAAAAACAAACAATATAATATAAAATAAAAATCAATTTGCTTTAATTGATGCAGGTGAAATTATTAATTCAACTGATTTTCAGATAATTCTTTATTAAGCTTTGAGAGTTCTATTCCAGCCTCAACAGTCACCAACTTCACCCCTTCCTCTGAATCATCACTAGCAACAACACTTAATATATGGTCCATTTTATACATACTTATCATGAATCCATCAGTGCATCCAATATCTGACGGCGAGTGTCCTGATCCAATAATCTTTATTTTTCTATTATATTCATTTGCCAACTCTATAATCTATAATATTTAATTAAAATTAATATAGTTAACTCAATATGATAGTTAATTGTTAATTAGTTATAATTAGGTTAGTTAATAAGTAAAATGAAGTAAATTAATGAATTATTTATTTATATAAATACTTTAACAATATCTTGTTCCGACTCAGGTTCAAAATATAATTCAGGTTGACAATTTATAGTTTTTGCCCAATTTCGGATATTTTAATTTGGTGGATGTCATGAGAACTCAAAATGGAGGATATTTTTGGTGGATAAACTACAGG
>CAUDNR010000273.1:4999-31787 GCA_958430865.1 Entrophospora sp. SA101 | reverse complement strand
GTGGTCCATTGGGTCCATTAGTGTAACACTTTAACCATATTTAGTATTTTATTAATGGCAATGGACCAGTCCAAAATCCATTTGTTCTCAATGGGCCAGTCAATTTGCCAACCCTGCTAAGATTCCACTAGTGAATCCTTTTATTGATGATGATTATGATGGTATTGCTGATGAGGAATTAAGAGAAATAGTTGAATATAGTATAGTTTTATTACTATTACTAACTTTAACAAATGCTATATTATTTCCTATTATCCTCTATATTGGAAATTTTATTTTAATATTAGATACAAGTGTACTAGCAACTCCAGCTCCTAACAGATATGATGAAAGTGTAAATGATTATTATGAAATAGAAGATATAAGTGATGACTATGACTATGACAATGACTATAATGATGATGATGATGAATTGCTATATTTTTATAACTGTTTAATAAAATATCAAGTATTTAATATGATACTCACTCATAATTAATTAGAAAATTAAATCTGAATATAACAAAACGAAATGGAAATTAAGGTCAGGACAATATCTAGGAGATATCATGTATAAATATGGATTAACTCTTAATACAGAAGATTGTGTGCACTTGTGGATTTTGGATCTTTCTGAAAAACCTTATGGATAAACTGGTGATGATGAAAAAGAAAGAATTGCTGAAGATTATCTACCATTTCTGGAATTATCTGTTCATTTTTTATTTTCACATTTAATTGTAAATATAAATACTTTGGTAATTTTGTACTTTTAATGTTTTTACTTATATTTTAACTTAAAAAATTTTCCCTATAATTTTTATGATTCAAATGAATTACAAAAAAAACTATATAGGACTATCTTAAAGTAAATGAAATGCATAATAAATAATTCCATTTTATTTTTGAATCAATAAAGCATTGTTTTAGACATATGCTCTTTTTTTGGGAGGACCCACAAAATTCCCTACTCAAAAATCAAAATGAAATGTAAATGTTTGGAGTGTATGCAGAGATTTAATTATCAGGAGCATTCCTATTTTTAATAATCTCAGGTATATATCATTGATATCCCCATAAATTTAGATTCTTTTATTATTACAATATTGATAATACTAATAAATAAATTATTATTGATCCAATCATAAAAATAAATAATAATTCTTCTAATTGAATTAACATTCATATAATATTCATGCATTTTATTATTTGATTGATTCATCACATATGCACTATTAATTAGTTGGCCATATAAATACTTGCTGATAATTTGAACCAAATCTTCAAAGAAAAAGTTTACTACTTTAAATAAGTTTTTTAATTGAGCATGCACAAGTGAGCTATGTAAATTATGGCATATAAAGTGTACAACATTCTGTTGTAAAAAATTGTTACATGGAAAATTAAGTTGCAACATTTTGCTGTACATCATGAGTTGAAAAAAAGAATTATATAAATTTCAAATTTAAGCTTTTTATTTTTATTCAATTCTTCATTTTAATAGGATCTGATAATGCCAAATTAAATGTATCATAGCCAGTGTAAAAAAAGTTTTTTTATCAATTCATTTTTTTGATATGGATAATCAATCTATTTTTTTATCTTGGCATGTATCCAACCAATTGAGATGAAATAACTTGTGTTAGCACTCAATTGAACTCTAGATCATGTAAAAATAAAAATGCTATATAAGTATTTTGATGCCTTTAAAATTTTTTTAATAATATCTCTTTACATTATTATATCTCAGTATGTATCCAATGAATTGAGATGAAATAACTTGAGTTAGCACTTCTTTGGGCTCTAGATTAAGAAAATATTATATAAGTATTTTGATGCCTTTGAAAATTTTTAATAATAATATTAAATATTTTTTTACATTACTATATCTCAACATGTATCAAATGAAATAATTTGTGTTGGTACTTATTTGTAATCTAGATTATGTAAAAATGAAAACGTTATATAAATATTTTGATGCCTTTAAAAACTTTTTTATAATATCTCTTTACATTATTATTATATTTCAATATGTATCCAATGAATTGAAATGAAATAACTTGTGTTGGCACTTATTTATGTAAAAATGGAAACGTCATATAAATATTTAAGTAGCTTTTTCTAAATATAAAAAATATAAATATTTTATTTAAATTACCTTTAAATTTCTGTTTCGACATATTTCAAAAAAAGTAGCATTGTAAAGTTTTAACTAGAAAACCATCTGTAATTAAGCAAAAATTGCAACTTTGATTTTAGTTTAAAGTATTACTTTTCTAAATCATGTATAAATAAAAGTAGTTCTTTATATAAACCAATAGGTTATTTTAAATTGCCAAAAAAAAATATTTAAGTGCGACATGTCCAAGGACTGTTTTAATTGATGCTTACGAATAAAAATACTCAAGATGTTACCTCATTGAAAATATTATGCTCCCCTCAATAAATATGGTAGGGGAAAGATATAATTTAATTTTGTGAGTGTTGATATATTAGGTTCATTTGGTAAATGAAATTATGGAATTGGTTGAAGTTTGTATTTTGATTATAGTGAGATGATTGATAATTGATGGAATGTAAGAAGACAGCGAAACAAAATAATGTACAAGAAAGTATATAAACATTATTTGTATATGAGATACTCTTTATTAATTTAGTCCGAGCCATTTACAACTTCAGATACTGAAATAAAAATCCGAAGTTTGGTAATCAGACATGATAATAGTTACATTATAGAAAAAAATTTAGATGATATTTTTAACTATAATTTTTTATTATGGGATATTTTGTGACTCACACGCATGCAATATACTGTATATATTAATATTCATTATTTGATTAATCGGATATTTGATTTTTCATTGATTGGTTGACCAAATATAAGCGAATAACTGATAATCCGTGAATAACTAATACTGAACTGAAATAATTTTGAGTATTCAAGCTCTTCTAATTCTCATTCTTGTGATAGTTCTCATCTTTCATTTAGTCACTTCGCTTTGAAAAGGCATTAGATTTTCTGTTGAAAAAATTATATCAGTCCAAATTAAGGTTTCCGGTCCAAACTGTTTTCTCAAAGCCCAAACTAATTTAGGCAATTTGGGCTTCTCAGCATTTTTTATAAACATTAACATTAAAAAACTATACCAATCAACTTATTTTAACTTAAACAACTTTAAAGTAATTTCGCCCAATTTTGGCTAATAACAAAAAATAGTTTTGGGCTTATAAAAAAGTAATTTTTGTCCAAAGTGTTTTGACAATTTTGGCTACTAATAAAGAGAGTTTCAGCCAGAACCTTAATTAATACTGTATATCACAAATTTTACATCTTTTAAAATATCTAAAACTTTATTATAATCTTTTTAACACAACATCTTTTGCTTCAGGGAACCAACTTTAGTTAAGTATTCAATACTATTAAATTCATTATATGGAATCCAATTCACATTACCAATATAATAAAAAAATTTAGCTATCAATTAATATTCCAATTTTTGGAAATGGGAAAAGTCCTTTACACAGCATAAAACAACACTAAACAATGATACAATGTGCAATATTAGTTTAATTAACACACAAAGAAATTTATTATTTTCCGTGTCATGATTTTCCGTGTCATGATCTTAAAGTTTATAATTTCTTTTTATGCTATGGTTTTTTGGTTTTGACACAATCAAAGTTTTCACTTTATTTAGCCAAATCTGCGCCATATGGTAAATGATTTACTTCTTAAATAGTCCTTTGGCGAAATGAAGGAGCGGACAATGAATAGAAAAAATCTTTAATTTTTTGGTGAAAGCGATCCACATAATTTATTCGATGATCTACATAAATTCCACGTGATAAACATTTATCGTGCAATAATAAATCTTTTCCCAGGCGAACGAACAAAGATTACTATTATTGGTGTGTTATTTAATCAATTGTTAAAATAGTATGAAATAAATTAGAAGAAAACATTGTTTTATTATTATCTTTTGACGATTCTGGTTAGTTATCATTTAATTTAAAAAATCAATTGAATTAATTATTGTTTTTTGTTATTATTGTTTTGCTGACACTGAAAATACTCTTTTGGTGGAGGAGTATCTTTCTTATACTTGTTGTTTAATTTACTTTATAAGAAAAGCGTTATTCTATCATTAGTAATTAATTAATTAATTGACAATTGAATTGGTTTTTTCGTTACATAATAACATTAAAAATACTAAAAACACATTTTACGAACCATCTTTGACAATTTTTGATTAGTTGACAATTGAATTGATTATTATTTTAATTGGTATTAAATATTTAATATAGAATTGAATTGATTATTGATTATTATTAAAAATGCTAAAAACTATTTTACGAATTATTTTTGATTAGTTGACAATTGAATTGATTATTGTTTATTATTAAAAAGTAATTTACGAATTATCATTTGTCCTGGTTTTTTTTTTTTTTGTGGCGACGAAGCATCTTCTTTAAGTTTTTCGTTAACAACAATAAGAAAATTAATCACGAATTATGCTGTTTCCTTTTTAGTGATGATCTCAAAAAAAAAATCTCTGCTCTTTCAAACATTGGTTGATTCTTTTTTTAACAACGACCAATTTCCTTTTTTTTTCAATTAATGATAACGGAGCATCTTCTTTGCATTTTTATCAAAAAGACTTGTTAGTTTCTCATTAACAATAAGGAAATTAATTGTGAATTACCCTGTTCCTTTTTATACTTTCAAAAAAAGTCTTGCCAGTTTTTTTTAACAACGACCAATTCCCATTTTTATTATTCATGTAACAAATCTTGTATATACATATATGTGATCGAGTCGTGTGACTTTATGATATTGTAACATCATTGCTATAAAAATTTGAATAATGATAGCGTGATTTTGTGGTTTTAATGTGTGCTTAAATAACGTACCCATTCGTAAACTCAAAATACCTCTGCGTTGGTGCTACAAAAAAAATGTGGGGAAGGCCGTCCTATTTATATGTTTCGAATTTAATTAAATAGACTATTGTCTTGACCCAAGTGATGTGATTTGTTTGCTCGTTATGACGAAGATGATGCAATCCAAACCCAGCTTAACTTTAATGTAAACGTTAAATTTTTGACCGGCATGTGTGATTCTGTAATACGTAAAGAGCAAAAGTTTACGTTACGCTCTCAGTTATAAACAATGTTGTACACGGGACATGCCTAATATTGAGAGGACACGGACAATGTCCAAAGATGTCCGCGTAACAATTTGTCATGCCGACGTCCGGGACATTTAAAGTAGCGGACGCGGAAAACATTGTGGTTATAAAATTTTGGGACGTTCCGTTATCCTTTTTTTAGAAGCGATAATCATTCGCAGATTTTTTTTTTTTTGAATTCTTTTTTTTGGAAAATGTGGGGTTTTACAACTTTTAATCTGTTGTAAATAATAGTGTCTTTCTCCTCTTTGTAGAGCTCAAGCGGGAGAGAAACGAATATGAGCAATTAGTGAAAAATCTCTTGTTTTTCAAACCTAATTTGTCCAAACATTTTATGTTGATCGTATCATTCTTGGAATAGGTTGATTGCACAATGTCATGGATGGTGATATGGTATCCCCACTACCATAACTGTGACCTGCCTGACAGGTAGTAAATTATTTGGAATATGGGACACTCCACTGAACAAGGGACATTCATTATGCACCAAAAAGGATTGCAAAAATAGAATAATAGATGAGAATTTTCTTTATGTACATATTTATTTACATGTTTCTATATTTATAATTTTATTAATTATTTTAATGATACTGATATTAGTATTGAAGACACTATTAATTTATTACTTTTTCAGAAACTTCTACTTCTGCTAGATCAATTAAACGTGTATATAAAAAAAGTTAGAAAATTTTCTTTTATCGAATAAAAAATAAAAAAAACTTCATTGGCCGAATTCTTTGAATTCTGGTGTAACCTTGTATTACAATTGCAATTTGAAAGACAATTCCAAATTCCGAATTCCGTTGCATAAAAGACAACAACATTGCTGTTTGTTGATTGATCTACTTTTTTTTAATTGTCGGAATAAACATTTCCGCCAAGATTTTTATTATTATTTCACCTAAATTAATTCATTTATTTATTTTACATGAATAAAATCACATATACAAAAGGAAATCTTTTGTGAATTTAAAAGTCCAATTAATCCCATTTGGAAAATAGATAGCTAAAAAGATGGAACGTTTCAATAATGACATTCTTGATGGATATATATGATTAATGGTGGTGGTATTAGAGTAATGTCAATTAGAATATTTTGGTGTTGAATTTCTATCGCTGGTTAAACGTTTGTTAAGGTGTGCAGTTTTATCAAAAGCTTGACCTTTATCAACTAAAACTGTACATCTTTACAAACATTTGCTACAAGTCAATTTTGTTAGTGTATCTAATACAAATAATTTCAAAATAATAATGGTCGCGTGACGGTTATTTCTGATTGTAATTATAATTTGATAGTAGATAGTATTAATAGTATTAAATATAAACAAGAAGAAAACCATTATTAATTATTATTATATACTCCATTTAATTCAAAAACCTTACGTTTGCTCATTATGAATCAATTTTGATATTATTAACTTTCAATAAACCATTATATATAATTATTCCATTTTAGAGTAGCCTGAATGCGGTATTTAACGAGGTTTCATCTAGTTTTAAAGGAATGATCAAACTGAGAAATAAATAAATGAAATCCATCTTATTTTCGCTGGACAATATGCAAATAATGTTTTTAATATTTCCTAAATTTAATATATTCAATCCACTCCTACTAAATTTAATATATCAATTGAGAAAGTGAATTGTGACATTATTAATAGTCTCGAGATGCTCTGTCGCGGCCGATTTAGTAAATTCACAAAAACCAAATAGAATATTGACAGCATTGCATCCAAAAAACGTCTGTTACTTATTCTTTGATTAATTAAATCTTCTTTTAAATATGCACTAATCTAAAACTTAGTACGGCCTTATTATCTCAAGTTTAGATACCATAAAATTTGATTGACCGTGAATGAATAACAACTCTTGTTATGCGAAGGTGATGATGATTAATTTAGACAATAGCACAGCAGAAACATTAATGGAAATGTCATTGAATGCACTAAATAGTAAAATTGCTTGGAATTCCAGCCAGGATCCTTAGAGGATTCGGCTAAAAGAGTAGTCTATTACGAAAAGAAGTTTATCAAACAGGTTCAAAAATATGGATTCAATAATAATTAATTAAAAAGGATTTATTGTACATGTATGTCTGCCTATTTCCGCCTGGAATGTTTCATAGTCGGGCATACAATAAATCAATTATTGAATGCAGAAACATGCATAAACTACGTCAAAAATTATTTACGTGGCACTATTTTAAACTCGGCGGCCATTCTGATTGTTCCATTTATTGTGCAATAACTCTAATTTAGAAAATTGCACCTTCAACTAGTTCTCCATTTAAGTATCTAATAATAATAACAAACAAATGATTTGAGAAATCATCTTATAAACCATATCAAATAAGTCAAAAATTCTTGACAAATAAAAAATTGAAGCTACTAGTAGTTGTACAAGGCGATTCCCATCAAAGAAACATGTTTTTAGCAATTCTAAAAATTTAAAATAAACGGAATTAAGCGTTAAATTCTATTAAATTTTTTAATAAGAAACTTTTCTGGAAAGGTCCGTTGCAATTTTTACACATGACAATAACAAAAACAACAACAACAATAATAAAAATAATAATAATAATAATAATAAAAATAATACTAAAAAAAATGATAATAATAATAATAATAATAATAATAATAAAATAATAATAATAATAATAATAATATACTTGGTCGAATTTCCCTTTTTTTTAAAAAATTAAAGAGCTTCGCCATTCATGTGAACACACGGAGCTCGATTTTCGTAGCAAAGCCCCCACATTAATTAAAGTTAACAGGTGCAACAATTGCATCGAAAGAAAAGACAAGGATTAAAGATATACTACTAATTTATAAATGAGGATTTATTGTATTGCCTATTTAGATTTCATATTTATATGCTGCGATCTAGAACCAACTTTATCTTTTCTCTAAAGATAGAAAAAAAAAAAAGGAATTTCATTCGATTAAATCACGTTGTAAATCAAGTTTTCATAACAAGTATCCAACATGAACTAGCTAAATTCATTTATTTGATAATATAGTTCGAGTCAGCTTTCCGGAAACTAAAGACTAAAAAAATTTTGATATTAATATACAAATTACCTATTACGATTCAATGATTACTCAATAATATACAAGCCATGTAGAATGCAAATATTAGTAGTTAGTCACCGATAATCCAGCTACCATTAACCTGACTATCGCTAATTCGACTCCTAATAATCCAACCATCGCCATCATCATTCGTTGATTGCGAATTTCATTATGTAATAATGAAAATACATTATTATTAGATCGTTGCAGAAATGTTTGTTTGTTTGTTTATATTAATCGTCGAACCAAGTGTATTTGCAATCAATTGGTAATAATTAGAAGGCCAATCAACAAGTCTCTAGCACGATCGATCATTTAATATACCAATTATTATTATTATTATTATTATTATTATTATTATTATTATTATTCTCGATAAACCGATGCTGATAATGAATCGCGTTTTCTGACAGCTTCATGAATCCTTAAATCAAAGTAATTTATATGGAAAACGAATAAAACTATGTTTACTTTAATGCAACGCCACCCATATATATATATATATACACACAATAATCAAAGACTTGCTATTATAAAAAAGCTCCTAAAATTACACAATTTATTATTGTATAAATAAAATAAAAACCATTAAAAATAAGCCAAATATAGAATAAAAAGAGTTAATTGGTGTAAAAAAGGCTTCGGACATTTAAACAAAATAGTAATAGTAATAATAATATAGGTAAAAAAAGGTCGTTAATTTTATCATTTTGTTTAAAGAAAAATTTTAATAGTTTCTTTGTTTATTCAATAAAAAAAACTTTTAATAACTTACTTGGCACAGAACATTATTATTTATATTATTATTATTATTATAATTATTATTATTATTATTATTAATTACAATAAAGATGATGATTAAAATTCATTTTACAACAATCAATACAACAATATACAATAAAATAATAGAGGAATTAATCAACGGCAGTAGATCTTTGTTAACCTCTTACATGACATTCTTTAGACCGAGACATTATAATCATTGGTGGTGCTGTTAAAACAGTCGACAAATTGGGATTTTCAAAACTATGAGCATCCATATTACTACTAGTCTGAACAACATTCATACTAATAACATTATTATTATTATTATTACTAGCCTGAAAATTCATACAATTACTATTATTATTATCGTGGATATTATTATTATTATTATTATTATTATTATAGTTTTTACCACCACCATTATTATTATTGTTGCTATTATTATCAAAAGACGATAACTTTGTGTTTAAATTTGTATTCAAAAAATTCGTCCAGCTATCAAATAATTCTTCCGAGACATAAAGATTATAACCTATCAGTTGCAAAAATCTTCGCTCAACCATGTTAATTTCTTTGACCTGCAAACCACAAATTTTAGACCAAGCGGTATTTGAATAATTTTTATCTTGCAAATATTTAGATGCGATTATCAACGATGCTAAAAACATCCGGCGACCACAAGTTGCCGGGTCGATATTTTTGTTATCTGATAATGAAGACGACGATGGGCCATAAATATTGTTGTTGTTGCAGTTATTGTTATTGAATGTGGTGGTGGTGGTGGTAGTGGTGATAGAGGAGTGAAGTGAGTTAATTTTTGATTGTATTCTAAGTAAGTAAAGTTGAGCAATTTTCAATGTTGATAAAAAAGTTCTTGACCTTTTCAATGTTTCTTTAATAAATAAACGTAATGGAATTATCTGTGCAGTAGTAACTACGGGAAAATTACACCAAATTGTTTCAATTATAGTTGCTGTTGTATCTATATATATATATAATATATATATATAAATAAATTAGAAAAAATCAAACGGATAAACTAAAAAATTAAAAATTAAAAAATTGACCATTAATATTTAATTATAATAATAAATTAATCAATTCTTTACCGACAAGGCTTTCTACGAAAATATCTTTGTCCCTATTAATTAATCCGCTATTGGTAATATTATTATTGTTAGTGATTGTATAATTGTTAGTGTTTGATGTGACAAAATTATTCCTATTTTGTTTTTGGTGAGTCATCATGAATTCTTCATTTTTTTTTATGTTGATCCCTGTTTCAACTTGAAATTTAATTACCAAAAAAAGAAAATTAGTACCAGTTTCCATTTAATAAATAAATAACAACCTCAAATCTAGACTAATTAAATTTACTTACAATTATTAGGAAAATTTTTCATGTTTGATTAAGGAGATGGGTGTATTGGTACGAGAATGAAGGGGGATGGAAGTAAGTTATATATAATCTTTTTTTTTTTTTTTTTATTGAATAAGCAGGCAGATTATAATAATAAACGAATGTTTTTTTTTTGCAATGTAATGTAATAATAATAATAATAATAATGTAATGTTATATATGATAAATGATGAAAATCAAAATTTAAATTTTTGAAAGTTCAAAAAAAATTTTGTTTAAAGGAATTGCTTTATTAAAAAAAAAAAAGAAAAATTGATTTTATTTTATATATCGAGCTTTTAACAAGAATATATTTTAAACGACAACATTTTTTCGATGTTTTTTTTTTTTGTAAAGGAAAATGCTCTTTATATAAATAATTTTTTTTTTTTGTAATGAGTGAATGAATGTATCACACTTTAAATTATTTTTTTATTTCTCAAATAAATAAAATGGCGTATTGATGATCAAAAATTTTTATCGCCCGCTGCTGACATTATTCTATGTATGACTAAGAAAGAATCATCCATCAAGCACACATTATTATTATAGAAAATAATACAAATACAAAAAAAGCATTTTCATTCAAGTTCGGAAATCACAAAATGGAAAAAATATTGCAATTTGGAAAATTTAAATTAACAAATAAACAAATAAAGTAAATCAATGATAATCAAATAAAAATGGTATTTGTCTTTTCCACACAATATGGATATGATGCACAGCATTTACATCAGGTTTGTCAAATAATATGTTTTTTATATTAATTATTTAAAAGATCTACGATGAGGTTTTTCACGATATAACGCAGCACTATAAATTTATACAATAATATAACTTTAAAGAAAAAAGGCATAATACATTAATAATCATAATATTCTTATTATTAAAATTAATTTTATCTGACTCGCAAGTAATAAAGCTAATCAAATTATCGACGCAATTCAGCAAGCATTTGTTGTTTTACAACAACAACAAAGTATCAATCATCATCATCACTTCCGTCAAAATAGTAGTTGTCACATATTAATTTAACATTAACCTGAATAAACAAGGTAGAAATCTAAAAATAATACAAAATTCAAAATTAGAATTCTTTTTAGCCCCCAAACAACGAAATCAAATGTTTATCTTCGCCTCTTATGCGGGACATTGTGTTATGGCTTGCCAACAGCGCTTAACGGTCATAATTAGTTAATTAAAAAAAATTTTTTTTTAATCAAAAAAATAAAATTTTTATGCCTAATGCTTATCTGGTCCAAGACAATTAATTTCATTCAAAGGTATTATTAAATTCTTGCTCTAAAAAAAGCAGTCCAATGAAGCTTAAACAACTATCCTCAATGCCAATTAATTGTTTTCTCTGCAAAAGTGGATTCAATAACACTTGGCTACTACATACAGTCAGTCAACTCTTGTTTTAACGAATTTTGGTCTTGTGACAATGATCGACAAGTCTATTTAAATTTTTTAAATTTTTTAAATTATTAAACATGTGATTAACATACGATAAATCACGTAATTATGATTTTAACCTAAAACGTATGTTAATATATAACTTGTGATTTTTAATGATGATGTAATTAAACTCTTGTCATTTAAATGGCTTTGATTTGATCATTTTAAAAAGGTACTAAAATATTAAAAAATATTTTACAAATCTTATTACAAACATGTCACCCCCAAAAAAAAAACGAGCTTATATTACTGCTGACCAAAAAAGAGAAATTTGTTTATTGAAAAGAAAAATAACCCAACCAAAAAATATAGATTTAGCAAATCAATTTAATATTACCGCAGGTCAGGTTAGTGATATCTGAAAGATGATGATTAATATAATAAATAGATTTAAATTCGTTTCAAGCAAAACTGAAAATATCACATACCTTGCCATTTGTTGATATTGAAGAAGCATTGTTTCATGGATTGAAAAGACTCTTAATGTAATTTAACAATCACAGATTCTTATTATTCAAAAAAAAAAAAAAAGGCTACAAATTTTGCTGAGCTATTAGATAAAGAGTTTAAAGGATCTTCTGGTTGGTTATACACAATTTAAACAAAGAAATTCAAATTCGTGAACATCTTTAAACGTGATGAAACTCCAGAAATGAGAAACACATTGCAAAATCTTCAATTTTTAATTGCAACGAAACTGGTCTTCTCTGGAAAATGGAACCATCTCGCGGTACAAAACAAAATAAAAGATAATTATATTGTTAACATGCGACGCTACTGGAACAGATCAATTGATTCCTTTATTTATTCATAAATATTAAAACCCAAGAGCATCAAAAAAAAAAAAAATATTAACCGCAAATGTCAATCTGGAATGATTAAATAAAAAAAAAATGAAGAGAAAAATATTATTACTTGTTGACAATGCACATATACACAATTTTATAAAAATTCATCATTTACCGCTCACCATACGCCTGCAACCATGTGACGCAAGAATAATTTATAATTTCAAAGACTTAAGCCTAAAAAATATTTTATTTTATATTAATAATAAATATTTTAAAAATTATGATTCACAGCCTGTTGTCCGATAATTATTTAATAATGTAATTGAAGAATATCATCAAGAAAGAATTGTTTTTGAAAATTTAATCAATTAATTATCATTTAACTCTCCATTATAAGCAAAAGAATTGATAACGAAGAAATAAATAACGAAATAATAATTGAAGAAATTATTGTTTTTTCAAGCCAATTGGAGAGCAAATTGTCATTAAAAGTAACACGACCGCACCCAAGGTTTCAATGAAAAATTCAGTAAATGCCTTTGAGATTTTCTTCAACAATGTGATATAGAAACAAAAATTACAATATATTATATAATTTTTTTTTCTGACGATCATTGCCATTTTTGTTTCAACGATTTTTTTGTCGCAACGAATTCAACTCGTCCTATGTATTCGTTGAAACAAGGGTAGACTGTGAACAGTAATTCAAATATAACACTGTTGCTTCAAACCCTCATTTATAATATGACTATATCCAATATATTTAAAAATATTGGCTCTTGAAGCATCAATGGCAAAAGAAAGACTCACGTCGAAAATTCTATAAAAGATTATATTGGCTGTCATAATCATCTTTGGGGCCAGGATTGTTCATCTTGTCTTATAATAGCATCATGTAGTTCGAATTAAATAAGTCTAGTAATCTCAATAAACGGAATCATGCAAGTCAAAATCTCTAGCAAAATAGCCAAGAGATTTATGCGTCGGCTTGATGCATTTCTTCAGCATATAAACATACCAAAAAATAGCATACAACTAAACTAAAGATGAAAAGAGAATCGATATAAAGAAATTGGGATATCACGAGTTCCTTATTTGCCTGATAGCTATCTCTTTTAGCTCTCAATTTCTTCCAAACTAATATGTTTGTCATTGTTGTTGCGTTCTTTTTATGTGTTGAAATTTTTTAGTAAGAATCATTATTTTTTTGTAAATATTCTTTGACATTTTAAATTTTTTGTACTCTGAATAAAAAATTTGTGATCCATATTTTCTTAAATTGGATCCAAATTTTTCAATAATAAGAACACGACGTTTGTTTTAATAATGACGCATGAATTTGCCAACGTTTATCACGTGAAATAATAATATATTTATCTTATTTACTCATTATTATAGTAAATTAAATTTCGTCGCAGCAAACGCTGTCTGATTAAAATTTTGCTATATGTATCTTTCTTGTTGAATCAATTCGACCATTCTTTATCAGTCTTATCATCAATTTCGTTCGTTGCATTATTATTGTGTGGCGAAAAAAACTACAATTCACACTTGCTGTATTATAATAGTCATTTTGGAAATGATTAGATGGATTAATAGTATCAGTAATAATGACAAATAACAATGGTACCGCGTTCAATCAAACAAAATTTTATTCAACAAATAGAATTTTCAATCATCAATAAAGTTGCACGGTACTGCCACATGACCAAACGAACCAAAGATTACACGCCCAATTAATTGTTCACTAATTATATTATTATTAAATTTCCATCTTTTATACAACCATAATAATAATGCTAATAATAAATGGTTTGTCAGTTGAAATTTTAAATAAAATTTTGAATGGAAAACCATAAGAAACTTTTTATATATCAATCTCGACTTTTTTAAAAGTATGTGCACCATTGTTATGAAAAAATTTATGTGAAAATACGTGGGAGGGAATAGACAATGTGGAGAAACGTAATTCCACAAACATGCAGTTGGAAACTAATTTTTAATTTCACAAACATACAGTCAGAAAATATTTTTTTGAAAAATAGTAAATTTTTATTGAAAATCTTCTGACTTGCCATCACAAACTTCATTGAATGTAAAAAGATATAAGCCATTCTGGGACGAATTCGCTCAAAAACTCACAAATTGGTGTTGGTTACCTCTAAAAACTAATAGTGAAGTATTGTGCTCAAGTCAATGGAGTGACTCTTTAAAAAGACTAGCCTTGGTTCATGGATTACAATTGACTCAATTAAACCAAACACCTACAGATTTAAATAATCTTCCCCTTTACCAGATGGAACATGGAATAATTTTAAAGATGCAATTTATTCTAAAGAGAATTTAACTTCACCATCTTCCTTTGATGCTATTCCTTTATCTTCAGCCTCCTCTTTCAAAAAATCTCCAGCAGGAAAATTGGACTTTAACCTAATTCGGAAGAAAAAAAAACAAACTATTAAAATGGATTGGTACTGTGCACGCTGGACATACAACCAATGCCTAGCTGCAATTAATAGTGATATAAAAAACAAAGATATAAAGTATTTACATGAAAATTATATCACTAATAAATATGAAAAATTTAAAGACATTAGTCTTAAGTGGGTTCTTGACACACATTATGACATTAGGGATGCAAGCAATGATGGACCTTTTAAAAAAATTATAAGTCTAATGTTGCTTCAAAAAGAAAAAACTTTAAATTGAAGTTCAGATCTAAAAAGGATAAATCACAATGCATCACCATTTCATCAAGGGACTGGGAAAGAAATCGCGGTCATTATTCGTTTCTCAAAGATATTAAAACAAGCAAAAAAATACCCGAAATAAATTATGAACTTCGTCTCACCATGAATCGTCTTGGTGAATTCTACTTGTGTATCCCCAAACCACTTGAAATTAAGGACGATAACCAAGGTCCTAAATTTTCAGTGGTTGATGAGAACAAAGGCGCCGGTATCATTTCTCTTGATCCAGGAGTGAGAACCTTCATGACTGGCTATAGCCCAAGTGGTGAGGTTATAGAATGGGGAAAAGGGGATATTGGTAGGATACATCGCTTGTGTTGCATTATGATAGAATCCAAGGTGAAAGGGGTTTTATTCATGGCAAACAAATAAACATAAAAGGTATAAGCTCCGTCGGTGCATGCTCCAAATCCACAAGAAAATCCGTAATCTTGTGGATGAATGTCATAAAAGATTAGCAAGATGGTTGTGTGCAAACCACCATATAGTTTTTCTCCCTGAGCTTAAAACACAATATATGGTTGAAAAATACGGTTCTAGAAAAATCCACTATAAAACAGCAAGACAAATGTTGACCTGATCACATTACCGTTTTCGCCAACGTTTGCCCCACAAATCCCGTGAGTACCCTTGGTTCAAGGTCATCATCTGCATTGAGGAATACACCAGCAAAGCATGCGGATGTTGTGGAGTCATCAAGTCAAATTTGGGCGGTTCAAAGATCTTTAATTGTACATCTTGCAAAATCCACCATCAACAGAGATGTAAACGGAGCTCGAAATATACTTTTGAAGTGTATTACAAAAAAAACGACAAGAGTCATTCACGACGTTGAGGCTTACACCCGAGACAGCTTATTGTAGGCTGTCTATGTAGGACTTGTACTTAGTATAGGTTCAATGTAAGAGAATGTAATTCTTATTATGAATTTTATAATAAAAACACGTGACACATTTTTATAATATTTAAAAAAGCTCACTAAATTTTATCTTGCCAAGTAGAATCAGAGATTTATAATTTATCAAGGATCTTTAAGGATCTTTATGTTATATTAAATATTTAAATTTTCATAGATTATATTTGTTACTATATAGTTAATTTTATCTTTTTCTTCATATCCCCCCATTTAATGTATTAAAATACTTAACCCACGTTGCTTTATGAACTTGTTCAAATCTCCGAAGAAGTGGATAATCATTTAGAAGCCTTGGGAACCTTTAGCTAAATATTCAATATTTTTAAATTAAATTGAATCATTAATATCCTCTGCATTTATCGATAATTATAACCATTCTTCATTTTCGGTTAAATTTTTACGGTAACATAATCCAATTCTATATGGTGGTTTATTGAATTCTTTAAAAGTACTAATGTATTTATATTATTATTAGCTCAAAAAATTCATTTTAACAATATCGTTAGTGTAACTGAAATGTCTTTACAAAAAAATTTGTTTAAAAGAAAACTTGAAAATCCATTTCCCGGATTAGAAGAACAAATAGAAGAAAAAGAAGAAGAAATATATGAAGAAGTAATTGACGACGAAGAGGAGGGTGGAGAGGAAGAGAAAAGAGACACTATTGGAAATTCTCATAAAATGTTAATTAATTAATATTTATTATCTTGTCACTATGTTCATTGATATTTAATTATCGTTTGATAAACGTAAAAATTTTCTAGTTTTATAAGACCAGGCATTAAAACAAAGTGTCAACCAGTATCGTGGCAAACTTGCTATGACATTTGTAGAGATATTAAAATACCAGGAACTGAAGATATATCCTTCTATCTATCTATCTATCTATCTATCACAGTTTCTGACTAAATAGTTAACTGTTTATTAGCGATAATTTTTTAAAGATTTTTTTTTTTTGAAGTGATACAATTCCTTTACCAATAGAAAATTTTAATAAATTGATACGTATTTAGAGTTTATGAGATTGATGGGAGAACTGTTCAAGCAGATAATAATGATGATGATAGTCATGTCGATGATAATGAAGTACCACTTTTTGTGTTTCATCACGGAGCAGGATATTCTGCTTTGTCATTTGCATTGACAGTTTTAAATATTAAAAAATTAATGAATGGTGAATGCTCAGTGCTTGCTTATGATTGCAGAGGTCATGGTATGTAAGAATGTGATATTTATATCATATATCTAATAATAATAATAATTGTTTATAAAATATTTTGTATCAATTATTATTTCTAAACTTTTTTTTTTAGGTCATACAATAACTTCAGACGATTCTAATTTATCATTGGATAGATTGAGTCAAGATTTGGTGAATGTATTGAAAGCAAGATTTGGTGAGGATGTGATTACAAAAAGAGATATATTTTTAATTGGTCATAGGTAATTAATTCCTTCTGGGCAAAAGATATTCAAAGAAGGAAACAACAAATTTGCTAAAATTATTCAATAATCATAGTATGGGTGGATGTGTCGTTTCAGATGTTGCTTCAAAAAGGTTAATACCTTCTTTGACTTGTTTGGCGAATTTAGACGTAGTTGAGGGTTAGGGTGGTTTTTATTTTGATTAAAACGATCGTTACATTTATTATTTATGTATTTATATATTTATATTATTTATAATATATCATTGTTATGTTGAAGGATCTGCTATGGAAGCATTGTCAGGAATGATGAATTTCCTAAGGACAAGACCAACTGAATTCAAATCAATCGAAGACGCGATTCATTGGAGGTAATAATAACAATAATTTATTATCGCTATTTATATACTATTAATAATCAATTATAATGGTAAATATAAAAATAGTGTAAAATCAGGAACAATTAGGAATTTGACATCATCCAAAGTTTCTGTTCCAAGTCTTTTCAAAGAGCAACGATTTTCAGGAAGTGGCGGTAATAATAATTTGATAAAGTATGTTTGGATAACTGATTTAGCAACTTCTCAAAAATATTGGGAAGGTAAGTAAATAATCAAGGTTATTAATATGAAGTCTATGAAGTTTATGAAGATAAAGAGTTCAATAATAATAATAATATTATTATTAATGTTATGACTATGATCCAATTTTTAAACGTTTTTTTATTTATAAATATTATTTTGATAGGTTGGTTTACTGGATTATCTGAAAAATTTTTATCTGCCAGAGCTGCAAAATTACTTTTACTTGCAGGTAATATAATAAATATATCTATATTTAATTACATTCTCAAAAGATTTAAATATTAATCTTTTTTCACTTTACCTGATTAAAATAATAGGAACTGATCGATTAGATAAGCCATTAACAATTGCACAAATGCAAGGTAAATATCAGTTAATAATATTTCCTGATGTTGGTCATATGTTACATGAAGATGCACCAGGAAAAACTGCATCAACATTGGTTGAATTTTGGAAAAGAAATGAAAGATTGGTTTTACCTATCAAGAAGCCGTAATTTAAAATTTATTTTCAACAAAATTATATAAAAAGTAAATATAAAAAAAAATATTGTAATAACTAACATTTGTGAAAAACTATATATATATATAACAAAAAAAAATATGTGTAATAACTGTTGCATTTTATGAAAATGTCTTGAAAATATAATGTCCAATGATGTTAACAATGAAGAGTAACGAAAAAAAAATTTCATTTATACACAATAAAAACCAAAATGCGGTAATGACAGAATATATATTTAATTGATAATTAATGTTATTTTATCTAATTGGAAAATCAAAAATTAGTATCGTGAGGACAAATATAATGATTATTTATAACTTCAAATTAATAAAATCAAATAAATACCATTTTTAGTTGTTGATTATTTAATTTGGAATCATCTTGAAGCAATTTTCTCATGATAGAAGAATATTGCAATGCTTCTTGTGAAATTTTCTTCCAAGATTTAGCAATAATTCTTGCAATAATTCTTGGTATTCTTCCATTACTACCATATTCATGCTTTTCCAATTTCTTAATCAAATCACTTATATAAACTTCTTGATCACTTAAACGTGATTCAAATTTACTAAGAACATCATAAACACCAGCCAATCCTTTATTCAATTCACCAACTTGATGGGTCAATTTATCTCTTTCACCTTGTAACTTATAATTAATATAATAATATTGTGCAGTAGGTATGCCCTTGAAAACTCCAGCACTAGTTGTTCCAAGACTAAAGGTTCCCAACCCCAGCCCAAACAAAATATCTGCACAAATAGTTACTTCTAAACTAGCTGCAACAGCTGACACGCCACCAGTAAACGGTAATGCTAACAACGATACACCGAGCCCCGCTCCTGCTGCAATCAAACTTTTTTTAGCTATAGAACTTGAATTCTCAATTTGAGTTCCTTTTTTAATCAATTTGTCTCGAGTAGTTGACATCATATCTTTTTCATTTCTTAATATCTTTTCATTATATTTAATCAATTCCATATGAATGTTTTCAAGATTTCTCTTGATTTGTGTTATTTCTGATTTCAATTCGATAGCACTCCTTCTATTATTAATAGCGTCATCTTTTAACGTTTTCAAAGCAACCAATAAATCTGCATGGTCGATGCTATGATCTTCACAACTATCAGCAAAAACAATTAAACTTTCAGCAAAAACATGTAATTTAGTGCTCTCAGCTATAGATTTTTCAACAAATTCCTTGAATCCATCTTTCTCTCTATTGATGCTGTCCAATTTTGAAATAACAAATTTATCTTCATCAATAACTTTCATTGTTGAATAGATCAAAAAGTTTTTAATCGTCGTTTCCGTTTCACTTCTAAGCTCCTCCATATTTGGTAAATTTTCAAATTCTTGATTGTCAATATTATTATTATCATCATTAGTAGTAATAGTAGTAGTATTATTGTCTTCATTGCCACTTCCATCTCCTTGGCTACTATTAATTTTATTGTGATTTCCCCTTATATATGTCATTTTTTCAAAAAAAAATTTTAATAAATGGTATTATTTGAAATTGGAAAAAAAAGATTGTTATTATGCTAATAATACTATAAATGAATAATGAATATTACAAAATTGAATTTCGTCACAAGTTTGGTAAATTAAATATGTATTAACCTATTCCCAAAATAGCAATTTAAAATTTTTATGAAACAAAATGTGAAGAACGTGACCATTATTTATGAACACATGACTTTTTTGGGGGAGAAAAAAACTATTATTACTATTTTTTTATTCATAAAATGACAAGAGAATTTTTAGTAAATATGGAATAAATAAATGGCTAGAATGATTAACTTAAATTGGCAGAAATTTTTCATGTGATTTAGGGTAATGTCAAATATTAATATAGATGATGATCTACACAAAATGTATTAATTATAATTCTTTTACCTATATATCTCAAGAAAAGCTCTAGCAATTATGAATATATTGTACATGTAAACTCAATAAGCCAGATGCAGCAATCAATTGTTTTAAAGTACTTGATAATATAAATAAATGACTGACTTGTGTGTTTTAAATTTGTAAAATTGCTAAATAATCTTATTGTCCACAACAATAGCAGTGGTGCGTTGTTTTTCTTAATCCTTTTAACAACCAAGATAAACGTTTGTATTACCAAGAATTTCAGGGATCAAAATTTTTATCATAATAGGTCCCTGCAAACTTCATAGAATTCCTGCTTATTATATGATTTTGACTCGGACCAAAATTAATATTAATACTAAGGTTTGCAGATTTGACCCATAATATATACTAACATTAATATTGAAAATTTTGAAACTGTCTACTGTAACAAAATTAATTAATAATTTGCTGATTTTTATAATATTTTCAATATAAAAGATTTATATTGGTTTTTGTTTTTGAATGACTACCAACCTTTTTGATTTATATAATAATTTGACCAATTGACCCTATAATGACTGTTACATTTTAAATTTATAAATAATTTGACCCTATTATAATCACTGACAAAACATCTAATTTATATATGAACTCGACCCAACTGTAGCGCAGGAACCTATCTATGAAATTTGTGGGGTCCTCTGCAAATGTAATATGATCATGATATTTGTTTTTTGCTTCTTATATAAGATTATCTCTCATAAAAATGATTAATATCGTGAGGTCAAAATCCGCATCTCACACGAACCTCTTGATTTGGTTAGAATAGTATTTAATTACACTATATTGAGAAAAATTATGGCTTTTTTTAAAATTACTTAGCCATCCACCTGACGCTCTAAAATCTCGAAAACCTAAAAATTCTGCAGAACGTATTACTTATGATTGCAATACAGAACCAGTAATAGTTAAATACTTGCCCCACAACGGATTAATAGCTTGAGCGCCATTACTGCCATAAAATAAAGAGAGTAGAAAAATTGAAATTTCAACAAAACAAATTTCTAGTATTCGTTTTGTTAGAAGTAACATTTTATTATAAAAGTTCATTAGCGCGTCAACGTAGTATATGTGAATATGTAAACTTTGATGTATAACTTTTTTAAACCGAAATTTTTTTTAAAAATATATTAACTTCGTCTTATCAAAGATTACTTGATAAAACGATTTTTGAGCCCAAACAAGTACATCGGTTTAACGAGTTCCGACTGTAAATCTTATTTCTTTAACAAGATAATATAAATTACATTAATTATATTTATAATCTATATTACTATGACTTGAGAAAGTGTCAGTTACTACTATTCATTTATTATTATCATTATATACAAGGGCTAAGGAAAAATAGATTGATAAAGAAAAAAATTTAATACTTTTATTATTTATAATTTTATTCAAATTTATTCGAATTATTAGTTTTATTTGAATAAACTTTCAATGCAATTATTCGAATACTCAAATTCATAACTAATAAAACGAATAATCTGAATAAACAGAAACCACGACTCACTCAGTCCACTCTCCCTCTTTTTTTTACAAGTTCAAGATCAATGACCATTAAAACCAATCTTATGTATTGGAAAAAAATCACTCACTATCAATATCGATAAAGATACAATGGGATTTTCATCCAGTGAGAAGGATTTAACCATGTGGTTAAATGTTTAAATCAATTTATAAAATTTTTTTTGCAATTCTCTTTCACTGATTTTTCATGGCAATACTAGATATGAAATTAATATTAAGATAAAAATCTTTAAAAGATGCATTCTGATAAGTTGTTAAATGAATTAATCAAATGAGACAATTAATAGAAGCAATAGTAAAATCGTTAGATAATAATCTATCATATGAATTTATTTGAAACACTAAAAAAATTAAAGAATTGCCTAGATTTTTTTTCGAATGATTATCTGAATGATTATCAGACTATTACGGAGATTTAAAACTTGAAAGAATCACTTTATTGGATACGTTAAACATATGTATTAGTATATATAAAAAATACCAATCATCTATATATAGATATTCTATTATTGGTTAATAAAAAAATTAAAAAATTTTCATTCGTCATGATTACACGGTTGCAATATTTTCTCATGCAAATAATTAAATGAAAAGATAATCCAATTAAAATCTGATATTGTCCTATACTTGGCGCATGAAATGTTATCAAGAAAAGCTATATACTGGCATATGTAACTTTGGCGTGGCAAAAAATAGATCAAATAATTATTGCCAAATACTAACCATCCGAAGATGCACCCGGATTCCAAACTAAATAGACAGCTGCTACAGGTATTAATAGTATAGTATTGCGAATGAATATTATTATTTAATGACAAAGAAAATAAATTATTGGGTTAAGCTAAGCTGCTGAAAAGGAATTGTGCTATACAAATCGACATAAGTAAATCAGTTCAACAAGATAATACTTAATTGATAACTTATCAATGCTATGACAAAATTAATCTAGTCAATAAATTTAGTAAATGGAGGTTGTTGGGGCCATAAGAAGATTTTTATTATTACTATTATTATTCAATCGCTTAACATTTGTATTATATTATATTTCAAATTTTTTTAATAAAATAAAAGAATTTTTTTTTATAATATAAATTTATTTATTAACTTATTATTTTTGTTAATGGGTAGAATTTATTCTGAAAATTTCAAAGATTTTTTTTCTACGTATAAAAAAGTGAAAAAGTTATTAGCATAATTAATTAATCGTGATTTACATAGTAGCATTCACATGATGAAAGTAAAGTAAATTAGGTAATAGTAATGAGTAATAATGTCGTTCCATATTTGATTAACCCATATATACAAAAAGAGTAATGTTGTCTATTTCCGATGGGAAAAAGTAATAAATGAGACTTTGCAAAGAGCAACTTTTTTAAAAATCGTCATTTATCAAAGTGAAAAATAATAGAGCTTGAAAAAGAAGAAAATAACAATAACAATAATAATGATCATCGTCATGTCGTCGTCCAAAAAAAAAGAAAATTAGAAATTTTTTTTTTGTGTACACATCGCTACCCGCCGTGGGATTTTTTTATTACAGATACCAAATTCGGTATTCTTATTATATCATCATCAATTATTATCAGATAAGATTAGTATTACTATATTTTATATAATATATAATAATGTAACAATATTAATATTACGAAAATTGTTTATGTCATGCAGTTGAAAAGATCTAATCTTTAATCATATCATATCAAATCAATCAAAGAACAAAGAGCTCGTAAGACAAACAAACAATTGGATTAAATTCGGACAAACATTCTCCCACCCCACGTCAATAAATTTCTAAAAAAATAATTTACGATAAAATGTTCCCACAATACTGGCAGCACAAATTGACGTTAAAAACACTTCATGCCGCGTATTTGTGGATATTCGTTATTATGTGTAATGATTACATTGTTAGAAGCTCTTGATTTGCTAACTTATAAAGGAGTGAGAAGAAAAAAATTGAGTTGAAATAAAAAAAAAATTTTTAAAGTTTCTTTTAGAAATATATTTTGCACATGCAATAATTTAGCATTGCTATTCGTCGACAAAAATAAAAATTAATAATTCATTTTTTTTTATAATGACAATTGCCGGATTAATCATTGACCACATCATTTAAATACTCGATTATTATTCATTTATTTACTTTGTGCTTTTAAAAAGTTGCTGTTGTTTGGTGAAATTACCAAATTCATTTGAAAATTGATTTTAATATTGTTATTAAGAAAATAAGAGAAAATTCGAAAAAAACTTGTTTGTTTAATTATTATTAATTTATAATTCCTCAATGGTAAGGTTCGTGTAACAATCAAAATGATGTGAAGTAAATTTAATAATTATTATTTGTTATAATAAGGAAATAAGGATGAACGAGAAAAGTTGACCCCGCAAAATGTTTGTTACAAATTAGGATTCACTTGAGAATAAAAAACAATCATATCAGATTATCTAAAGTCAGGTTAAAACAAGATGCATATTATGTCATTATGTCTACAACGATCTAAAAATTTCGGTTCTCCTAATTATAACCAGCTAAATTAGTTAATATTGACTAGAACTTACCAATATTTCACACCTTACCTGTTTAAAAAAAAATTTTTGAAAAAAAAACTACATATTCGTTTTTCTTGGCACACACAAAAATAACATTGGAAAGGATGAATGAAATAATAATTATTTTTATCATTTATTATGTTATTTTTATTATTATTTATTATCAAATATTAAAAAGTATCATTTATTATTATTATTAATATTAATATTAATATTAATACTAACTAATCAGCCCATTCATTCAAAAACCCTATACCGAAATTTTTATTAAGACACAAATCACGCACACACAACAAATTAGACATGCGCCAAAATTATTTTTATAAAAATAAAAATGAGCAATTAAAAATTACATAAATAAAATAAAATTGAAATTTCAAAATAACAAACAAAAATAAATTGATATAAAAAAGCCAATAAATATATTTTCTTTTTTTTTTTTTTAATAATCTTTTTTTGAATAAAATAATTTTTTTCGTCAGATAACTCAATCATTGAAAAAATAATTGATTTTTAATTAATTAATAAAATCTTTTAGCCTCCAGGCACATATATTCATTTCGCGAAAGAAACAAGCTGGTAAATAGTAAAATATTAATATTTATTCTAAAGGTGTCGTCGGTTGGATTCAAGTTGTAGATCAATAATTGATATCTGAAAAAAAATTGACAAGTTTTGACATCAAATCAAATCAAAACAGAATTCATTAGTATAAACACATCCGACTTCCTAATCAACTAGCTTCATCATCATTCATTCCCCTTATCAATCATACATACATAACACTCCCTGATCAACACAACATTATCATCATCTTTTTTTCAATCAATTTTAAATGCCAAGACTTAATCATAATCACAAAATCTTCTATAATCACCTTGATCAGTATTATCACAATTCTTCATTATCAATATTTCCAAATGAAATCCTATCATTGATATTTTTAAATCTCGATATAGGTGATTTATTGATGGTTTGCAGCGTCTCGAAAAGATTTAAAGATATCGGAACTTTATGCTTTGTCAAAAGATTAAAAGCAAAATCACCTGCTACTTTCAACAAAAACGGTAATAATTGTATTGGATTATTATTAAGCTTTGAACAAGAACATAGATTAAGATATAATCTTGAATTTGAGTTTGAATCGTATGATGAATTATCTGGTAATTTCAAATTCAAACCTAAGCCAACACCCAGCAACAATAAGAAAACAATAAGATTCATTCAATCTTCAATGGTGAAAAACCCTAGTTTGTACAGAGTCGTTTTATTTGGTTGCTCCAAGTTAAATCTAAAAAGACATCATCATCATAATAACGTTACCCCTACTCCAAATTCTCATATCGCAACCAACCTAATCAATAACCACAATGATCACCAACATGATTTTTTATCGAAATCAATGTCAATGCCAATCAAATCCCAAAACGAACGATTCACCAAAACTCAACATGCTTATCGAATGGGTGATGGTATCAATCATCTCAAAGTTCCATACAAATTCACCTACTCAATATCCGAAACTCCGCCGCCATCTATGGTCAAGACTCGTAGTGGTGAACGTTGGATTGTTCCGGAATCGTTCGAGTGTCCGTTGGGATTCTTCTATCCAAACGAACCAGCCACCCATCAAATGATCATGATGGCAATGATGGCTTTATCGTATTTAAAAATGAAAAACCATCATTATAATCACCATAATCACCATAACCATAATAATAGTAATCACCATAACCATAATAATCACCATAACCATAATAATAATAATCACCATAATCATAATAACAATAGAAAGGTGTTAATTGACATTAGTAATATTAATTATAACAAAAAAGTTGATCATAGCAATGATTATAATGTTGATGGTGGTAATAGTGATATCCTTCAACAACAACAACAACAACAACAACAACAACAACAACAACAACAACAACAACAACAACAACAACAACAACAACAAC
>CAUDNR010000272.1:6300-30540 GCA_958430865.1 Entrophospora sp. SA101 | reverse complement strand
TGTTGATAAAAATACCTGCAGTTATACATTGATATTCTAAATTTCCTGGTCCAGAAAATAATTTAGGATCTTTGAGTGAGTGTAATTTTGCAATTTTAATATTTTCAGATGATGCATCTACGCCTAAAACTGATGCACCTAATCTTACCAAAGACTTTTGAAATAATTAAAAGAAAAAACTGTTTGTTTAGTCAAAATAATCCAATAAAATAAATTTTAATAAATAATAATAATAGTAATAAATTAACTTCGGATAAAAGTCCACCACCACATCCAACATCTAAGATACGTAAACCTTTAAACGGAAGATAATCATTATTATTATCATGGCTGATGTTGTAGTTGGTTGATATTGAATGATGTTTAGTTAATTGTTTTTGTATATACGATACTCGTAAAGGATTCATGCTATGAAGTAATTTAATTGGTCCATTATAAGACCACCATTCTTGCGCCATTTGACTAAATTTCGAAATTTCTGATTCATTTACGCTAGAAATATTTCTTTTAAAACTAACACAATATCAATTATAATACAAAAATAAATAAATATAAATGTAGATTAATTAAAAATTTACTTGATTCTGTGACGAAAAGTTGTGTTTGTTTGCTCAATGAAGAATTTTGAAAAAAGAATTTTATTTGCATAATTCAAAATATTTATTTTTTTATGCATCTTTTTTTACAAGTTATACAAATTCGAATTTTCTTTTTTTTTAATAAATAAAAATGGTCGGTCAACTACACAAATTGCAAGTTTTTTTAATTTAAAAAATATTATTAGTAGTAATAACATCATATCAATATTACTACATTGGTGGCATTAGTAGTAATATTATATTAAAGTAGTAGTAGTAATAGTAGTATTATTATTAGTGGTAGTAATAAATTTTAAAACCAAATAAAATATGAATTTTGGTAATGAAAAATCATTATCAGTGCCACCATCGTCACAATCATCATCATCGTCATCGTCATCGTCATCGTCAACGACGACAGATACAGATGATGGTGATGATAGACTATTAACTAGATTTGCAGGATTTGCAGGAAATGTTAACAATATGTTGGGAGCAGTCAGTATTTTTCTTTTATTTTGATCTTTTGTGAATATCTTTATGAATATGTATTTATTTATGAAATGGCATTATTTATTTAATTTTAGGGAATATTTTCCACGCCAGGAATTGTTTGGCAAAAAGTATGTGTTTATAGTGTATACTTGATATATATACTTTTAAATATTTATTTAAATTTGAGAATTTTTTTTTAGGTTGGTTCGCCTGGCGCCACGTTGATCCTATGGATATTAGGTGGGTTTATAAGTATGTGCGGATCACTTACATATGTTGAGGTAAATAATAAAAAAGAAGCTATAACAACCAAAAGGTTATTCATAATCCTAATTAAATATTGGGATATACCTAAAAAATTATTTTACTAATTAAATATATTTATTAAAAAGTTTGGACTCATCACTTTAGAAAGTGGTGGTGAAGTGGCTTTTTTTAAAAAAGCATTCCCTAAACCCAAAAGGCTTATGAGTCATATTTTCAGTTTTGTATGGGTTAGGTAAGTTTATAAAGAATTATGCATATAATAAATTAATTAATCAGATTTTATTTTATTAATAATTTATTACTATTATTGTTATTATTTAGTGCGATAAGACCTACATCCCTAGCAGCAGTATTGCAAGCCTTTTCGCAATATTTTTTATTTACTATTTTACAACATCCTAATGAGAACGAAAAAATCGAAAATTTCGAAAAATATTGTAATGATGTAAGAGGATTTCAGAAACAATTACATTCAAGTGACATCCAGAGTCTTGATTTTTGGAGAATAAAAGCTATTGGTATAGTAGCTTTGGGAATCATTACATTTTATCATATTCGTTCAAATATGTATGCAAATTTAATAAACCAAGTATTGGCCGTAATTAAAATCATCACTATATTTATCATAATAATAATTGGTCTTGTTGCACCCTTTGTAATTGACATAAATACTGCCAATTGGACAAACCTGTTCCAAGGTACCACTCCTACAACTCCAGACGTTGCTAGTGCTTTAATTTCAGTAAGTTATTCATATTCATCACTCATTAAATAATATAAATCTAAATTATCCTAATATGTAATTATGAATTTTTCACCATCTGAAGGCTTTCTTTGCATATGAGGGTTGGAATAATTTGAACTGTTGGTATCTTTAAATGATTGAAATATTAATTATATATTTAATTATATATATATTGTTTATAATTTATCTTGTATATATTTTTTTAATTAAATAGATTCTTTGGATGAATTCAAAAATCCTAGAAGAAATTTAAAGTACAGCAATAGTCTTAGTGTTCTTGTTGTAACTATATTATGTATGTTAAACTTAAAATATTAATGTTATTATCATTGTATATATATATTTAATTAATAATCGATTTACTTTTTTATTTACAGATACTCTTATTAATGCTGCCTTTATAACAGTTTTACAGCCAGATGAGGTAATTAAATTTGGGAAGGATCCTAACGAAGTGATAGCAGGGTTTTTTGGTAAACGGATATTCGGTGACATTTTTTCAAGAGTATTGACTTTACTTGTTTCTCTGTCGGCTTTTGGTGCAGCATCTTCTATGACATGGAGGTTAGAATAATAATGTTTCTTTTTTTAAAAAATATTAAGAACTAAATAGCTTATTTTATTGTTTTTAGTGGTTCCCGTGTCATTGTGGCCTCTGCAAGAGACGATCTTTTACCTTTCTTCCCCGTTTATTTAAGACAATTACATGATGATTATTTAACACCTTTTAATGCTCTTTTAGCGCAATTTATATGGAGTGTGATAGTTTTCATAGCTGTTGGTGCATTTTCCACAGACTCATTTAAAGTGTTATCAGATTTTAACATATATCTTGTGTGGATTTTTTATTTATGTGCTAGTATTGGTTTGTTGGTAAATAAAAAACCATTTCTATATAAATTCTCTTCCTTTATTTAATATTATTTTGATGACAGCAATCTAATATTTATTTATATTTAATAAATCAGTGGCTTAAATATAAAAAACCAAATCTTCACCGATCATTTACGGTTTGGTGGGGACTAACAGTCATATTCATGCTTTCCGCAGTATTTATAATTATTGGAAATACAATGACACCAGATAAAACACAATATTCCGATGATACTGGTATATTAGGTTGCCAAGAAGATACAGCAAACCCACCAGAATATATAAAGGTAATCTTAAGTATTGTATTTATAATTGCCGGTGCTATTGCTTGGTATTTTATGGATTATAGGAGACCTCTTCCAGACCAACCAATTCCATAAACTCGTGCGGTTTCATTTTAGTAAAGTGTCATTACTATTACACACATTACACACGTTCGTTCAATTTCTTCACTTTGAAAAAGTGTTGTTTAAACCTTTTTTTTTCTTTGACATTTAATTTATTTATTATTATGTAAAATAAAATAAAATCGAATTTAAAAAATATACTAGTCGTAATCAAGTTTCATACTGCCAGACAAATTTGTTTTTGTGATAAACTTTATAATTATTACTTTCGTCATAATAACGAGTATCAAAAGCTGTCGATCACGAGTGAATAAAAAAAAATACACGTGTTTATTCTTGAATAATTAATTTAACAGTTCGCACAATCTGCAGTAGGCCTAAGGAGAGTGATTGCAATCCTGAAAAATAGGCATAGGAGGAAAACAAATCCTTTGTGATTTTTCTTGCTTTGCCAGAGTTTATACACCCCAGTTTTCATCCAAGAGTTGGGCTGGGTCCCTTATGCGAGTATTGCAATTTTTAGCAGACTGCTTCTGGACTTTCAGACATGATCTGATTTAATATGGTCATTGAATATTTGGTTTGCAACTCAAAAATTAGAAAAATCAGACAAAAATAATGATCGAATGATTGATTATACACCTTGTCCATCAGTGAATGATTATGACATTGAGGAAGATGGTGCAATTCGAAATCATATGGATGAAGGATGTAGTTTCGAAAAGAAAATCAAAAGAAGATACATGCTACAAATGTAGATGATACACAATGTATGATTCAGAAGAAAGCGAGGCGGATAAGAAAAAGATCGCAATACTAGTGCTGAGATACTGAAATACACCAAAAAGAAAAAGTATCTATCATTGAAAATGTCGATGAAGCTTTATTATCAGACGAAGTTCCATTACCATTGAAAAACACTAATGATAGAACTTCTGAGGTAAAGCTTGTTATAAATGTTTAATGAATACGTGTTTAAATAAACTCATTGTTTTATTAATAATGGGGAATTATTTCGTAAATACTAAAAACAAATACCAAAAGTACGTAAAATACTAACGCAAGTTTAGCATAATATATCTATTTGCTAATTTTAGCCCTGCATACTGGGGAGTATTGGATTTAAATAAAGAGAGTATCAAGGACTTTAAAATAGAGATAAAGAAATATATCTGGATTTTTCTAATATAATCCAAGGGAGTAACAATGTTTTCACTCCAAGTTACATACAAAAATATTTTCAACAACGATTTGTAAGGTATGATCATAACATTATGAATACTTTATACTAGCAAAAACCCATTGGTTTTAGGCGGGCCATTGTTTTACGGGTTGTTGAATGGTAAAAAGTTTTTTTAGCGGAGCAAATAATTTTTTTTAGGGTTAATTATCATTCTACTGACCATTTTTACACATTAAAAATACTCGTGTTTAACATCAAGACACAATAAGATATAAGGTTTGAAAAAAGGATACAAGAAACCAAATCGGCTGATATGGATACTTGGAACCGCTCATTTAGATTATAATTGGATGATTGATTGTGATGTATTTCATAGTTACTTTCAAAATATTCATAAACTAGATTGTTATAGTTTCTGGATTTTTCAATAGATTGGCAACTTATGTGGTCTGGCTCAACTAATTAAAGAACTATTCATATAAGCAATATCTAAATTCGTCAGAGTAATTCAAAAAGGTAAACAATTATATTAAATTAACATTATGAGCTAATAATGATGTATGACGAAACTTTTGATTTTAGTCATTGACGTAACTAAACTATTGACTAAAGGTGGTTTCTCACCAGGGCCATTTTGAAGATTTTACTAAAGTAAAATCACTTGATGCAAGTAAAACCATTTGACATAAGTATAACCATTTGACGTAAGTAAAAACGTTTGATATAAGCAGCAATAATGATAATAATAAAGTAGAGAGTTATCAAAAGTTCCAAATTATGTAAAAATATGTGTCCCGGGGATAAATAAAGAATTATTATATCATTGTATGTAATATTGCAATGATGCAAAAAGAGTAATTATCATGGATTTGAATTAGAAATTTCACTTAAATAAGCTACTTATTTTTTCCATGTATTTTCTTTCAAAATAAAATTTCCTTTTCTTTTTTACAAATTAAAACCATTCTTTTATTATTAATTGACTTTATATACATATGAGTTGTATTAAATTGATAATAATGTGCTTGAGCTGTCTTTGGTGCCTGAGTTTGAAGCAACATAGGTTACCACATAAAACAGGTTTTTAGATATTTTTGAGAATGTTGAATTTCTTTTATTGATAAATCTATCACTAGAGTTTGGTTATGAAGGAGTTGTTCTTTAAATAATGCAATTTTCGTTTTTCAATTTAACATCCCTATCAATTAATCAAAAAAAATGTTGTACGAAAAATTGTTTGTTACACGTCATTCAATTCTCTGGAAATAATGTAACCGTTATTCTCGAATTATATTTTATATTTTTACATAATGTCACATAATAAATTATTATTATCGTTATCAACAGAAAGACAGGATTTTGTAATTAAAATTAGTAATGAAATGTACAATAATGCATTGGCTAATCCTGATGAAGAAAGTAGAATCGACTATTTTTTTTCATTAAAGAATAACAAGGAGCTTTCTGAAAGTGAAAAAGAGTATTGTAAGCAAAAGTTTATTTATGAGTTGGAATTACAGAATGTAATATATAAATCAGGCAAATCAAAAGAATGTAACAAGTGTAAATTGACAAGATACTCTGATAGGTTCTGTGAAGGTTGTATTAGTTTACAATTACAGAGTCTTTTCATCACTTGGACATCTGGAAATAACATAGTTGACAACTTTATTCAACAATGTCAAATGAAGTCTTCTCTACCAGGCTATATTTTAGAATGGATACCTTTTGAGCAATTTAAAAAAGTAACAAAGTTGACAGAAGGTGGATTTAGTTCAATCTATACTGCAGGATGGACAAGAGGAATGATTATTGATTATGACGAAAATAAAAGGAATTCAGTTATTTAGGAGCACAATATGTAGTATTAAAAAGTTTAAATAATTCAAGTAATCCAGGAAAAGCATTTTTTGATGAGGTTGGTAGTTGTCATTTAAAACAAAATAAACAATACTGTATTATAATAAACACTAATTGGTGTTTATATTTAATTACAGGCAATAAATTATTGTAAAATTAAAGCACCACTGATTGTTCCTTGCTATGGTATAACTAAATTCCCAGATAATGGAAATTACGCAATTGTTTTAAATTATGTTTCAGAGGGAAATTTAAGGGGCTATTTACAAAAAAATCATTTAACATTAAAAGACAGAATTACAATATTTTATTATTTATGCAGTTCATTATATTTGATACATGAAAAAGATTTAGTCCATTGTGATTTACATAGTGGTAATATATTAATAGATGCAGGTAATTGTTATATTACAGACTTGGGGTTATGTGGACCAGTTGATGAAAAATCATCAGATAAAGTCTATGGAATTGTATCATATGTTGCACCCGAAGTACTTAGAGGAAAAAAGAACACCAAAGAATCAGATATCTATAGTGTTGGGATGTTAATGTGGGAAATATTTGCAGGTTGTCCACCATTTGATGATAGAGCTCACAATCATCGTTTGATTTTTTGATATATGTGCAGAAGATTTACGACCACCAATATTACCTGAAATGCCTGAAGATTATGCACAAATGATGCAGAGGTGTTGGAATGTGGATCCATTAAAAAGACCAACTAGTAGAGAGCTTTGGGAATTTGCTTATGATAAACATAACGAAATTATTAATGATGATAATAGTAATAATATTACTAGTAGTGGTAGTAGTGCTTTGCAAAAAGTACACGAATCACACCCAGATGCATATCATAAAAGTAGAATATTGGATGATGAGATTGCTAAATCAAAAAGCTTAAAAATTTATACAAGTAATGATAGTTCGTTAAATAGTCTTGACTTTAACTCTTTTCTCTTAAATGTTGAAGATAAATAAAACTCTGTTATTAATTAATTAATTGGAACTTACTATCCGTTAATCATTACTGACAATATTTTATTTACATTTGATTTCATTAGATTCTGATAGTTAAAAGAAAGAATTAATGGATGATTAATTTAATCTCCTAAATTATTCGTTATAATTATTCGTCTTTTTTATTTTATCTATATGTGCTGATTTTGTATTAAATAGTAAAATAGTTTTTTTAGCAGAGCAAATAAATTTTTTGGGGTTTAATTATAATTCTATTGACCAGTTTACACATCATGTTTAACGTGTTTAGCGTCAGACACAATAAGATATAAGGGTTGAAAAAGGATCCAAAAAACCAAATTGGCTGATATGAGTTGACAAAAATGAAGCTGTTAAAAGGTTGGGTATTAATAATATCCAGTGTATGTATATTGAATATATATATTCTCAAGAAGGACAAGATGCCAAAACTCCAAATTATGTGTACAGAGGATGAATTGAAGATGTGGGCTATAGTTCCATTGTTTTATGGCGTTTTTATATTGACAAATAACAAAGACACTTGATAAATAAATCAATATTTTCTTTAAAAGAATTTCAAAGGGCACGAAATGAAAAAATTAATCTTTCCTTAAGAGCAAAAGTTGATATAAATTTGTTTTTTTTTCTCTATTAATCATCGTCTAGTTGCCAAAGTTTTTTGATAAGATGCATCCTAATAATTTATCAGTGTATATATATATTATTATTATTTCATCTTAATGGTAAAGATCAGTTAATTTATTAGGTTTACACTTTTCTTTGACAATTAAATTTTTTCAGCTTTATAGATTGCAATAAAATTAATCTCTCTCTTTACAATAATAAATCTTCTTTAAATTTAAAATTGATAATTAATCATCATCAGTAATAAGAAGCTCCTGATCGTGTATTTTGTGAATTCATTGCCTTTCTGTTCACAAATTTTTGATGAATTCGCTACTGGTTGTGGAAAAAGAAGGAGCCGGTCAGTTGTAGTATTTTTATTCCCGCCGACTGAATTTCATAACTAGCACCAGCGGGCTTACTAAATGTATAATAAACTGTTTAATATTTCAAGCCATGTATGATTCTGAAAAATAGATTGAACTGTTTGAAAACAACAATAAAATAATAATATCCTTATCCAAAGCCATTTATTCTCGGTTTCTTTATATCAACGAATCATTATTTGACAAGTCGACAGATTTTATCGGCCCAATTCACCAATTGTAAATGTACAGCATACAAGTATTTATAAAGGATAAATTGATAGTAATTGTATGAAACTGATGTTTTATTAGAAATAAGTAAAAAAATGTTATATTAATAAATTGATTGATTGATGGGATTTTTTTAACGCGAATATCTATATTAATCATCTATACGGAATGAAATATAATTTTTTAAATTATCTTGTATACTTCATAATCTTCTAACAAACAAGTTTCCTTATTACCGGTTTTTAGATACAAATTATTTTCGTAAGTATTATTGTATCGATAAAAGCAGTAAGGTTCGTTCTTGATAGTATTATATAAACACAAACTCTCAAAACCCACCGCTCCATCACAAAATATTTTATTTTCGTAAGAAAAATCAATTCGGCCATAATGAACTATTGCATTTTCAGGGCATCTAACTCTACTCATTATTGAATGTTCTATTTGATTTTTATCAATTTTAAAAATAAAGCTTGTGCTAGTTTTGATGTAATAATTTGCATCTGATGTAAGTCCTTTGAGATTCCAACAAACTGGATTATAACCACCAACCAATTCACCTGTCTCTTTAATTTTCATGATGGCCACAGTTTCTTCAATATCATCACATAATCTATGAAAAACTGTGCCGGAAAATCCGTCACGAATTCCGCTAAGAATCAATCTAAATTTATAAGAAATGTTATTTTCAATATCGTATGTATTGCGAACCCAATTTATCCAATTTGAAATATGACCTTTTGCTTTTTTTGACTTTAACAGGTTTCCTTTTCCTGTTCTTGGACCTTTCTTGGTTAATAAACGGGGCACCCAATTACCTGTACGATGATATTGAAGGATTTCTTTGTACAAATCTCTATTAATAATTTTTTTAAAAGGTTGGATTTTTTTATTGAAATCTTTTGATGAAATTTCACAAAATCTTATTAATGGGATAACATCACGTAAAATATTTTTCAAAGATTCAAAATCATCATTGTCCCATTCAGAGATGTTATCTTCTTTCAATCCTTCCTTGTTTTTTTGTTTAATTCCCCATTGAATAACATAATTCCAAATATCAATTTCCTTTAATATCAAATCATTTTTTCTCAATATGGATAAAAGTATCGATTTCTCCAAGATTGCTCCGGAATCAGCATCTTCTTCATCTTCATCTTTATTATAATCATCATCATCAACTGATTTCATGAATAATTCTGGTCCAACTGAAAGCCAATGATCACAATAATTTAAAAGTATGCTAAAATGATTGTATTTCAATGTCATTTTATAAATAGAAATCAAGTTGTCTCTTGTCCATTTTTGTTTTTTATTAATTAGATCGTATTGTAGAATATCTAATACTTCATCCCCGATACACAATTCATCACAAGCTTCAAGAAGTTCAAGATTTTCTTTTGGATGAAGACGATCCAAATCGATATTTCCATTATAAATGTAACTATTATTATGATTATATTATTGCAAGTTATATTAAATATAAAATTAAAAAGATTATAATTAATCAAATCGACTAATTCAATTAAAGAAGAATAAGACCTTACCCCAAAATAATTTGAAATATTCGAGGAGGAATATTTTTCTTTTCAAAAATAACCTTACCATTATCAGATTTTCTTAGCCAATTATTTGATAAAGCTGCTTTAAAATAAGTTGAATTTGATTTTAATATGGTAGAATGAGCATGAAATGTTTTGACGTTTTGATCCTTTCCAATTATTATTTCTACGTCACAATGATCATCGCCACCACCCTCACCATCACTTTCTGACATCATCTTTAATAAAAAAAATTTTTTTAAAAATTTAAATGACAACGTAAATAAATATATATATATTAATGTGAGAAATTTTTTTAAATGAGTAATCTCAATTTGGCAATCTATGTAAGTCACATGATGTTTATCAATAAGGAAGTAATAAAAATGCGTTCGCAAAAAACAAATGCAAAACATAATAATAATCAAAAATGTCACGTTTCAATAGTCTACTCGATATAATAAAGGCTTTCTGCACCCATATCTAGAAGTATTGCACTACAACTATATTTAAAAACGAGAATAGTGTCTATCTTTTAACACAAAAAAAAGATTTAACATTTGCCGTGTCACGATCTCCTTCCAAAACTCGCAAGTCGTGCGACTTCCGTGCAGTTTTCTCGCCGATTGTCTCCTTTTGCGTCTAGCCGCGCCTGGTCTTTTCGGTTTTTGGTGCGATCAACGTTTTCACCATATTAATATTTAGCAATAAAAATTGTGTCGTACGGCGAATGTTTTGTTTTATAAAAAACAGGTTGCAATTGCAATTACATTGAAATTGAGTTGCGTTGAATTGAATTGCAAAGCAATGCGTTGCAATTGCAATTGGAACCGAAAAATCTTTGTTTTTTAAACCTAATTTTTTGGGAAGGAATTTTTTGCTTTCGCTGGGTGGTAATTTCAGAATTTTTTTTTTCTGAAAAAAAAATTGAAAAAAAAATACAAATAGGATAGGGGTTGGCACCGTTAACCGGTCAAGATATTTTTTTAACCGGTTAACCACCATTTATTAATTTTTTTTTATATATTACAGTCAAACCTCGTCACATCACATTTCTTGTTACAACAGATTTAAGTATTGTCCCCTTATTAATATTAATTAAAACGTTTGTCATAATAATAGCGGATTCTACCACTAATAATAAATTTGTTCCACGGATTTTTGATGGGGTCTTTCTATATTACAGCAGATTCACGTGACATATAAATGTCCAAATTACCAAAATTGATAGAGGAAAACTGCAATTCTTCCTTTGGAAAATGAAATATCTAATAATGAAATTGAAAATTCAAGAAATATAGTCGAAGAGATTTCAAAATGATGTTAATAATATAATAGTTGTTGAGAGTAACACTATGTCTAAAGTTTCAACGAAAGATGTCGTAATTTCCTTTGAGATAGCTTTTAATTTTCTTCAACAAGGTGATTTAGAAATAGATCGTAAAGAATTTAAAGCATTTAAACCATAGAAAAAAGTGAAACTATTAGATAATACAACCAAATATTACATCTTATTTCAACAAATAATTTTCATTTCCGTATGTATTGTTCATTTATTCATTTATTTATTTCTGTATTTAGTTTATTAATTTATTGCACTATACCAAACCTCTCTATAACGAACACCAAGTAAATTTCTCTATAACGAATTTCCCTTTTGTCGCCCGTCTCCGATTCAATTTTTTTATAATTAATTTCTCCCTATAATGAACAAAAGCAGAAAAATGCATATAATGGACAGAGGGTTCGGTATAGAGAGAGGGCTTTGTATTATTACCAATTTTGCCGCTGCGGATTCTTGTCATAATAATAATAATAATAATAATAATAATAACGGATTTTTTTGGCTGTAACCATGAATCCGCTGTGGCGAGGTTTGACTGTAATCATTTAGCATTTATTAAGTGTATAATAATAAAATTCAACAGGCGCGTGATTATTTTGTAAGTAAAGAACGATCGAATTTACCAGTTAAAAAATTCCACGTGACTAATTTAACTGGTTAACCGGTTAACTCTTAATTTTAATATTAACGGTTAATTAATCGGTTAAAGAATTTTTGAGCGGTGCCAACCTCTAAAATAGGAATGAAAAAAAAATTTGATTATTGCGAAAAAAAAAATATAAAGAATAATAAAAATTATTCAGTGTCACAACTCTCATCACCGTCTTCGTTTACCACTGTTTCATTCTCATTATTATCTTCATCATTTTCAATGTTGTACGAATTTTCTACTGCATCCGTATAACCTTTATTGTTGCTGTCAACTTCGTTCATTGTATGTGTCAGTTTCGTTGCCCTTGATGTGCTTGATTCTTCCTGTGGGTCATGGTCTGCACTTCTTCTTTTTTTACCCGACTCCTTGATGTGATTTGTGGTCTTTCTCTTGCTGTTGGAACTCATGAATTGTTCCTCAAAATCCATATGTTTGGATTTGAATGCTTTGCGTGGGGATTTCTTATCATCGTTGTTGTTGGTCTTTTCAACCCTCGGGTAATTTCGCTTTATCAATTATTCAAATAATTATATAGGCGGGCTTGGTATAAGTAAGTGTTAAAGTCAAGATCTATTTGCAAATCAAGTTTCCAAAATGAATGTTTATTATTATAGGCGGGTTTGATCAAAGTAAGTCTTAAAGTCGAGATCTACGAAGCTGTTTGTAAAATATATTTAATTAACGTTTTATTATTATCAATTATTCAATAACTATATAGGCGGGTTTGATCGGTCAAGATCTATATAATTATATTGTTAATAGTTAATAATGGAATTTTATTACATGCAAAAAAAATATTTTTTGAGTTGTAAATTTTGTTTTATTAAATAAACTTGTTTGATTTTTTCATTCATCGTTCATTTTTCCTCCTGATCGTATATCTTAAATTGGTCGCGTTTACAATCATTTGAAATTCGTTATATTAAGGTTATTTTGATTATATCGAGAGATATGGTCAACAGAAGAGTTAGGAAGAGAGTTATTCTTCAACCAAGTCGAACACCAACCCTTTAAATACATTTTCGAGTAGTACGATTTAATTTATTAGACTATTTCAAATGGTTGTTTCCAACTTCTTAAATTAGAACCATTTGTTAATGAAACAATTATTCGTGAAGTCATTGTTGACAAAATGAATCAAACCCACATTAAATGTTTTATTTTTAAATTCACGATTTTAATTGGTCAATCAATCAACAATTGCGTGGGTTAAAATTTTGTGTTACCAGAACGATAAAACGAACAATTATTTCATGTGGTCGAATGAAATGACCTGAGAGGAATTTCTCTACAAAAAATAACAAAAAAAAAAAAAGTTTGAACGGCTGACCTATTTATATGTTTCGAATTTAATAAAGTAGACTATTGTCTTGGCCCGAGTGATGTCATTTTTTTGCTCTTTGCGACGAAGAAGATGCAAAACCCAACTTGATTGAATTTTTATTCTCGTGTAGCACGGTATGTGTGTTTTGTAACACGAAAAGCAAAAGCACATTGTGTTCTCAGTTATAAGTTTGTTGCTTCTATAATCAATACTTGCGTTAAAGATACTGGACACAAATAAACGTCACAAGCAAACCGTGTAACGTGTACCCAAGTTCGTTTTGCTGATGTCAAACTTTGGTTGCATATGTACCACGAAAATGAGACTATTTTGCTATAAATATGGAAATAATTTACAAATTCTGATGTAATTATTATTTTACATAATAATAATAACAATTGGTTGACATTATCTTTTTTTTATTTATCTATCTTTGAATATATCTCCGGAATTTTTTGAATATTAAGAATATTAAGAACATTTAACGATAAAAGGTATTATTCATTCATTATATAATAAATAAATTATTTTGTGGGAATATATATATATCGCCATTATTAAGGACAAAACTTCCACATACACATATATATTTATTTTCTCATATAATAAATTCTTGACAATCAAACTTTTTGCATTTATTATATACAGATAACCTGACCATGTTGCTGCACCTCAATGTGGTGGCCAGGGGGCAACAGATATTGATGTTTTTTTATCTTGTTGTCGTAAAAGAGCGTTAGTATTTGGCTAAGCAGCAACGAAGAAATAAGTACTTGAAGAAGAGGAAAAAAGAAGTCAACAACAAAGAAACAACAAAGAAACAACATAAGAAGAAGAAGAAATCAACAAAGAAATCAACAAGAATGACGAACAACGAACAACGAAAAAAGACGACATATTGATATAGTTGCAAGTCTGGTGGTTTGAAAGAATCCCAGGTGTTACAGATATTTTAAATATCTGGTTACATGTAATACCCAATAGATTATCGTGTGTCAATGACAACAGGTATTGTGCACATACCTGGCATGTAAATCTATGGGTTTCCCATGTTTTAAACGAAGAGCAATGTTTATCAATCTATGGTGGTTGGCTCTATATCATGCGGTATCGACACAGTTGCAAGTCTAGTATGATTCAAAGGATTCGAGTCTAAGCGATCAGATATTAAAAACATCTGGACGGGTATTGTGCACGTACTCGACTAGTAAACCTATACTACAGTATAGGTTGCCTATTTTAAATGAGCAATAGTGTTGATGCATGATAAACTAATAACGCATTTTGGTGATGTACAATGATGACAACAATATAATAACTTTAATGAGCATATTGGTATAATTGCAAGTCTGGTGACTGGGCCAAAATCAAGGTTGTATAATCTATAAATTTTCATCAAAACAACACAATGTTTGTATTGACGCAATTTCTAAGGAACCAATGCGGTATTGTAATCTGTAATTTAGGCTCAACTTGCAATGTTTATTCATTATCTTTCCTTTGCTCTACAATATCAAACCAGTCTTGATTGTGGTTTCGGAAGAGAGGTGATGAATTGTTTCTCCCTCGAAAACTTGGACTAAATGGGATTAATGGAAATTATCTTCTAAGTTTGAATTCAAAACTGGAATTTTACTTTTTTGATTTTTAGAACAAGCCAAATTTTGCTGTTTTGGTCATGTATTCCGACTCAGAAGAGTATGTCATGGAAAGGGTCCAGAATTACTGGCTACGCTACAATCGTGTACATGATTTAATTGTTGTCAAAAATGATCCGATTTCTGACGTCGAGTTTCTTTGCACATGATGGTAAAGTTATATTTTGTTATTTATATCATTCTAATTAATTATTTGAACCTTTGACAGTTACAGCATTTTTGTGCCTAGGTGGATTGGCAAACGGAACCATTCTACCTAGAAATGTGGTAATGCAACACAATTTTTTTTCTAAATCTTTAATGTATATAATTGATTCTTAGTTTGAATTTGGCACCCATGATGAAAATTGGAACTGGACGGATATTCAGTAAGGTATGTGTGTCATCAATACTCAATTTGATTGTTAACACCATGATTTGCTTGTTCCCCTTCAAATTCCTCAAAATATTTTTCACGATCCTATTAGATTGGATTTCTTGGGTGTTCGAAATAGATTTTGACATTTAATAAAGGGAGTTGTAGATATGATTTAGTGAATTATATCATTCTTCTCGGATGATAATTTTAGTCGTAATGTTAGTTCGTTTTGTCTCTTGCGAATAAATAAAAAAGTCACTTTACCTTGCTTATGTTATTTTCAATCATTTGAACTATTTAACAAGTGAACAGCTTATTACAGGAATATGCAAATCTTTTATGAATGAAGGCGATTTCCATTTTTCAAATGGATGGACCCAAAAGTTCAAGAAAAGAATCAATTAATCTCTTACAGAATTCGTAGCACAAAACTCCATCAAATCACTTTCATAAGAAAGAATCGATTTACAAGAAATATTTTGATCTTGCAAATGTATCTAATGTGATGAGATAGTACTTTTTTTTCGAATGACACCAAATCAGACACTTTCAAAACGTAGGATGTAAAGGAAAAAACTGGCACATGTGGCATATTTTTAGTTTCGGATTTAGTTTCTGATTTTAAGGACAAGTCTCATATAACAGTTCTTGTTGTAAATTCAACTGGTACTCAAAAAGCTCCAAGTCGAGCTGAGTTCTAATCGAGCTCGAGCCAACTCGAAATTTAATATAAAATCACGATTTTACAGACACTGAAAATAATAAAGTAAGAATATCTTTAATTTTAAAACATTTAAATCATGACAGGTTAAAAATTTTAAAAAGTTAACAATATTTGTGTTTCAAGTAATTGTCTGTTTTTAATACAAACAAACAATTTTGTGTAATTTCATTGTATTTATCTCTTTTCTGTGAACTTGTATTTTTAATATACTATAATAAAAATTCATACTTTTATAATGTATACGATAATTATCGTAGTAATTACCCATGATTTGTTTTTACCACGGTAGAAACAACACTAATAATTTCTATCAATGTATATAATATAATACATCTTCAGGATATTTTGGTGGATTTATCAATTTACTTATAATATCCGATGTCTTCCAAGATACAAAACCTAACCAACCTAATTTCGTTTAATATTTCTATAAAGATAGAAGAAATAAATTCAATTGGGTCATTTATTAAATTCACATACGAATGAATGTAGATTAATTTATTGCCGATAACTATTTACAATATTCTCTTTGTCTAAACACGATTGATAATTGTGTAATTAATTTTACATTTATACATCGGTTCCAAGATGTTGCTTTGAAGCAAAATTTGGTATTACCATCGTTGGAAGGGACAGGTAATAGTTGCAAAAATCTCCTGAAAGTAAAGGCTGATGTTAGATGGCTTAAATATATATATTATTAAGAATTGTTAAATTAAATTTTTTTTAAAAATATTTCACACCAAGAGATTACCAAGTGGATTATGAACAGCTCTTGATATTGTTTCTAATCTATCTAATAATTGCATTGGAACTATTTATGAAATCTATTATATGTGCCAATAAAATAAATAAATAAACATAAAAATTTGCTCTCGTCAACTATCGGTGCTTTGATGGATTTTTATTTAACGAAATTATATTCTTTGAATAATTTATTTCCTTTTAATGAGCTTTTGCACCGGATCAGACTTCAACCCCGCACCAGCAAAAGAATGTAATGTGATCTCATGCTATACAGTTGTAACCATAACAGCTACTTTTTCATCATCACAAATGTTTTTAAAAGCTGAAATTACTCTTGTTGATAAAAATTTTTTGCCAGTCTCTAATAGAATAATAATAAATACTATCATGTTTTATAAAAAATATCTGATAGCAATAATTGCTTCCAGATCCAGTGAAGAGGTGAATTGTTTTCGACGAACAATCACGTCAAAAATCGATTCTTATTTGTCTGATAATTCTGATAATCATCACTATTTTCATTCGCTTCTCTAAGCAAGTACATGAAGTCAAAGTTTTTAATATAACTACATGCCAAATATAAAACATACAAATTAGAATTACAAATTAAAATTCCTTTCCTCTTTTCTTTCTAAATTAGAATGACGAATAATCACCACCACAGTTGTAGTATGAAATATATTTTATTGGATTAAATTTTTAATGGTTGAATTTATTATTCATTAAACCCAGAAGACAGTAATAATAATAACATATATCATGACGTGCAATTGCAAAACAAAAAATATATACAATTTTCACGCGAATTCTATGCTTGCTTCCAACAACTGTGTAAACGAAAGTTTCGTTGTTTAACGAAGGCATTTTTTTTTAAAAATAGAAGAGAGGTGTAAACACGTAAATGTGACATCATGACATTCATTTTGTTTTTTTTTGATCTCATGCTTTCCAAAATTATGTCTTAAATTTGACTAATATTAAACATTAATGTTTATTGATATTAAATATTAAATATTAGTATTAAGCATTCCTATATACAACACTTTGTTTTGTAAGACACTAAAAACAACGAAATCAACATAAAATCGTGAAGCATATCGGCGCCGTCGAAAATGTTCAATTTATGGGGTTTTTTTTTATAGTGTCAATAATTAATTTATATGGACCAAAAAATTTTTTCATTCCACAAATTAAAACTATTACAATACAATTATAATAACTGTTACTGGCATTTCTTTAATTATTATTACATTTCATAAATGAAAAAGATCAAATCGTGTTCGAATTGTCTTTAGTATCTGAGTTTGAAAGACATGTTGGCATGTCAACATTAATATGTAGGAGTTAGTTGTGTTAAATGTTTAACTACGCGTAATAGTAAATACACAGTAATATTAACAATAAAATAAAACGTGTTTGAGTGCTCGAGCTTTAAGCACATGTAGACAGGTCAACATTGGCACATGTATCAACTTTTACATAGTACATGAGTCAGGTTTTATAAGTTTTAACTTGAAATTTTAAAAGTGTCAAAATAGAAAACAAAAGAAAAAAGAAAGAATGCCAAAACCCTTTTGTTGTTGAATATAGATGAATCAATCACTAAAGTTTGAATAATGGTGAATTTTCTTTATGTTGGAGTTGTTCTTTAATTTCGATTTTTCAAATGAATACGAGGAAATCATTGGTTTGTTACTATTACACGTTATTCAATTTTCCGCAAAGAAAACAAGTTTTGTTGCATTTAATATAGGATCAAAGATTAAAATACAACGTAATCAAGAGCCATGGTTGTATAAAACATTTACACATGATCAATATAAAAAGATTTTGAGTCCTCACCTCAAATGCAACAAGAATTTGACAATGAGCTTTATGATTAGATATTATATTCAGAATCAAAGGAGCTCCAACTCTTTTTATAAGAAAATAACCATCAAGATTGTAATTTACATTTGACAAAGTCCACTTCCTGCCACTAATCATTTTTAATATTAAATTAATGCTAATGTTGGCCAACTCTTTTTTACCATCAATATCAGCAAATCATAAATGATCATCAGATGTAATTTGTCATAATATCATACGTATATATAGCATGAAATAATAAAATATATTATGTTATAATAAAGAATAACAAATACATAAATAATAATGAAATTATGTAAGATTGAAATCTTCTCCACTGATAACTCCTATAATAATAAAATGATTTTAAATATTATTAATTATTAAAAACCCTAAATCTTGATATTTTTCTAATATTTTTCTTCCATTACTTTGTTGCAAAATCTCAAATTTATTATATTTAACAAATCCTATTGTTAAAGGTTTGGGTCCTCTCCAATTCTTCATTAGAATGTCCAAAGAATGGTTACTAATATTATAAACAATACAAGTAAAAGTTATTAACTTTAAATTTCCTGGTAATGTTTCATTTAATGCTGTCAATATTTTATCACAATCTAATAATATATTTCCAGGAAATTTATCAAGTCTAATACTTTTTAATTTAATACAATTATTAAGTATTTCCATTAATTCCTGGTCTAGTTCATCCTTATATGCTATAGATAAATCTTCTAAATTTTTACAATATCGTGCAGTTGATTGAAATAGCTCTCTCAAGAATCCACCAGTATAACCACTAGTACAACCACCAACATTTAGATTTTTAAGATTTTTTCCATTGATATTAATAAAATCAGAAAAGTTTGATATATATGGTTGAGAATTAAAATATAATTTCACAGATTCAATATTTGGCAATGAAATATTTTTCCAATTTATCATTTTGCTATTAAAATTAATTGTTAACTTTAAAGTTTTTAAATTTTTGAGAGTTGGTAATAATAAATTATTAAAATTATTTTCATTGCCATAATATTCATAAAAAATTATTGATTGTGAATGTGTTAATATTGCTTTTTTTAATTCATCTGATAAAATTTCTGATTTAATAATTAAATGTTTAATTTGATCTTGTGCTTTAATTAGCTGTGCTAAATTATATATGTTTTTGTCATCACTTTCACAATGTAATACTAATGATTGAATATTTTTACAAATATTTGCTAATTTATTAAAAAATTCACCACCATCACTACTATTACAATCTATTTCATAAAGATTCTGAAAACAATCATCAAATCTATGATGATTAATTAATAAACTAAAATCTATATAACAATCTAAATAATCAACAAAAGTAAGCCTTCTAATACCTGCTGAATGATCTAAAATAAAATTTCCTAATTTATTTCGTAAAACTTGTGCAAGATTTAATGCTTTATTTTTTATCAGGTATAGAAGGTCATAATAATAATCAAATATAGTACAAAATCTGGCATAATTGTATAATGGTGGCTTCTCCAATAGTTCAAAAGTTAATTCAATGCAATTTCTAATTAAGAAATCCTCATCTTCTTCTAATATGCAATTAATTAATATTTTGATGCTGTCATCACAAACAAATGGATCCTTCCATAAAGTTGGAATATTTATATTGTGCCATTGTTTGTTGACAAGAATACAAGAATACAATGCTTGGTGATCATTTTCAATATATGTGAATATTTCAGTCAGAAGTTCAAATGGCAAACTATATATTTCAAACATTTTTTTAAAAAGTAAGTTTGTCACACAATGTAAATGAAAATTTTTTTTTATTTATTCAATTAATTGACCAATAATAATAATAATAATAATAATAATAATAATAATAATAATAACAATAAAATGTAAAAAAACGTTTTTTGAATCTCGGTCTCGAAAATATACCAACATGTTGGTGACAAGTCTTTGGCGATCTGGGATCTGATGTAAAGGTTCCAAGGAAATGCCATAAGTTTTTGGTCATTTTGAACAGTCCAAAATGTCAGGGCAAGACGAAAACCTAAAGGTAGACAGTGAAAAAATATCTAAAGTGAAACACGATTTCCTTTCGGTCAAGTATCTGCTTCGCTTAACCCTGAAGTTTTGAACGAAAATAAATAAATTTTTCGGTTGCCAAATAAATAGCAATGGGAATTCGCATGATGCAGCAATGTAAAAGTAATTGCAACCATTTATCATTTTCGGAAACGAAAGTATTTTTCAATTAATATATATACAAGCCAATGTAGCAAAAAAAATTAAAAAATTAAAAAATGACTCATTACCCTTTGATTTTGATCTTACCTTCCCCAACAATTCAGTTTAATAAAGTTGAGCAACAAAATTTTTAGAAGATTTATGATTCGCTATTACTGTAACTGCACTGAATTTTCCATTTCAAGTCTTTGAATATTTCCTGTGCAATTAAACATTTCAAATTTGGGTAAAATTGTTAGATTAGGAAAAAAATCTAGGAAGGAACCATAACACGTCAACCTTTTCTTCTTTTATATATGTTAAAAAAGAAAAAGGAAATAATGTTATACTCTGAAAAACCCCCCATTATATTCATTAGGACATCAAGTAAATTTTTTATATAATGTCATTATTATCATCAGAAAGAGAGAAATCTGTATTTAAAATTTATAATGAAATGTATAATAGTGCTTTTGTTAACTCTGATAGAGAAAGTAAAAAAGATTATTTTTTTTTCATTAATCAAGGAAAACAAGAAACTTTCTGAAAATGAAAAAGAACTTTGTAATGAAAGGTTTATTTATGAGTTGGAATTAAGAACAGCAATAGATAAATTGGGAAAACTAAAAGAATGTAACAAATGCAAATTGTCAAGATACTCTGATAGATTCTGTGAAAGTTGTATTCGTTTACAATTACAGAGTCTTTTCACCACTTGGACATCTGGAAACAACATATTTGATAATTTTATTCAACAATCTCAAATGAAATTATCTTTGCCAGGATATATTTTAGAATGGATACCTTTTGAGCAGTTTGAAAAAGTAACAAATTTAACTGAAGGTGGATTAGTTCAATTTATACTGTTGCACAGACAAGAAGACAAATAGTTGATTATAATGTGAATAACAAAGAATTTGGTTATTTGGGAGAGCAATATGTAGTATTAAAAAGTTTAAACGATTCAAGTAATCCAGGAAAATGCTTTTTTGATGAGGTCATTTAAAACCAAAATAAATGACACTGTATTATATAATACTAATTTATTCTATATTTAATTACAGGCAATGAATTATTGTAAAATTAAATCACAAATGATTGTTCCTTTCTTTTGTATAACTAAACTCCCAGTTAATGGAAATTATGCAATGATTTTAAATCATTTACCAGAAGGAAATTTAAGGGATTATTTGAAAAAAATCATTTAAATTTAACATTAAAAGATAGAATTACAATCTTTGATTGTTTATGTGATGCATTAAATGATATTGGTGTTACCAAGAATTTCAGGGATCAAAATTTAGTAACGTAATTATTAAAATCTTCCATTTGTTATCCTCAATATTTAGGTGATATATAGAATTACCTCTATATAAAAATAGTTAATATGAAATTAATTTATGTTAGGTATACCATGGAACCCAAGAATTATAGCACCATTAGAAGTATTTTGAACAAGGAACAAGGTGAGAAAATTGCACCTTACATTTTTAAATTAGCAGGTACCAAATCTTTGCAAACATATTTAGACAAAGAAAGGATTACCTATGAAATTTATCAAGAGGAAAGAAAATTTATAATTGATAAAAGAATGTTAGTACAAAACAATGAAAAACTTTTTTTGTAGAAAACAATAAATATAGATAAATTTTTTATATAAACTAAATGAATTTCAATTAGCTGCCTTTCATTTACAGGATTGAGAAAAATATCCACGAATCATAACAAATAGGAAAGAAAAAAGATTATGTATTTTTTTAATTGAATTATTTCTTATATTTAGACTTGTATTAAAGAATTATTTACATAATTGTTTAATACCTTTTTCATTGATTGCCATTTTGATGAGATTGCACAAGCTGATCTTCTTAAACCTAGATCATAAAGTTCTTGCTGATCTATTCTTTGACTAAAAACATGTCCCAACAAAATAGTTATCTCATTGTGTGTCCATTGTTGACCTGATCGAACGTATAGATGCTGGTTGCAATTCTTGGTGATGGTTGCAACCATATTTGCGACACCTGGTTGCAACCACCTTTGCGACCACTTTGGTTTCCTTTTTTGGATTGTGACATGTAACACTAATCAAACGATTTGATCATATTCTTGATGATTTTTGCCACTTTCTTGAGAACTTTCACCATCTTGTTCAATTTCATTACCATCTTGTTCACGTTCATAATTACCTTCTTCGATTTCATAACCACCTTCTTGTTCGATTTCACCGCCATATTCTTGTTCATTTTCATTATCATTTTGAAGAGTGGCAAATGGTTCCATTTCAGGTTCCATTTCAATTATTTCTCTAGTAGGTTGTACAATAATAATTTCATTTTCGCTTTCAGTCTCTCCTCTTTGTACTGTTACTCTTCCTGTTCCACGTTCACATCATCCACTCCTTCTATCATTTACTACATCTTCTTCATGTACGTTATTCCCCATTTCTAAAATACAGTGAACCCTCCCTAAGTGCACCCTCCCTAAGTGCACCCTCCCTAAATGCACGCACTATGTATACCCTCCATAAATGCATGCTCACAAGAAATAGCACTATGTTCCCGAGGGGGGTACACTTATAGAGGGTTCACTGTATCTTCCCTATCTATTTCTTGATTTCCCTATTTTTTTTAAAAAAACCAAATTAGTTTACGATATAGTAAACTTTTATTCTTGACAATAAATAATATATGTCAATGAAAATACAATTTCAGGTTGATATATCTCCTTAAGCAGCAATAGTAGGTCAAAGAGCATTAATGGAACTTCGAAATTTGCAATGTCAGCAGTTTTTATGATATCTATGAGAACTGGTAAATTGGTCAAATTTTTTATTTGTTCTTGGGAATATTGCGAGGGATCTGGTGAGTCATTTCTCCTTCTTTTATTTGTCAAGGTAGAAGCAATAGCGGCATAATCATGATTTCTAAATGAATTGATAATTATAATAATTAATTAGAATGAGTTTAACTAGAGTGACGACAAGGATTGCAGCTGCACCATCTTTTTTTAATAGGTCATAAAAAATAATACTAACTCATTTCTAGTTGAGTTTTGGGTATTTCTTCTTCTCTCGTCTTGTTTTTTCTTTTTTTCATTAAAGGTGTGTAACACAAACACGATATAAAATTTTTTTATATGGTGAAAGTCACTTAGTCGCTGAACTTTTTATTGGCTATGTAGATCCTATATCCTCTCCAAAAATGGAAATGTATGACCCAAAAAACAAATCATAGAATTAAAGCTAAGACCTTTCTCTACAATTCTATGATTT
>CAUDNR010000271.1:854-35810 GCA_958430865.1 Entrophospora sp. SA101 | reverse complement strand
TTTATGGTAATTTTATGATTATAATTTGAAGCTATTGATTATTTTTTGATAGATTTGTAAAGCAGTTAAAAATAAACATAATACATAAAATTTTGGAGGTTATATGACCATTTAATAAAGCCTTCGCCACATTTTCTTCATAGAAAAGCATTATTTTTAATTTATTTTTTTATCAATTTTTTCAAAGAAAAGATCTGCATAAAATTACCCAATCATTTTTGGTTTGTTTTTTTTCTATAAGATTTCTAGATTGTCTATCCTTACAGTATTTGGAAATTCCATATTTGGTAATAATCCTGACTGTATTATATATTATTATGTGCTGATCTGCAAGTGACATAATCAAGGGATTTAATCTTATTGTGTGACATAATTAGCATAGTGGATATTCGTTTTATCACATGTGACTTCAATTGAATTTAGAATAGAAAAGGTCACGTGACTGTACATAAAAATTTGTTTGACCTGAGATGTATTTTTTTAATGTGTATATTTTGCTTTCTATGTTCTTGGTATGTGTGTGAAAAATGATCAAATGATCAAGTTGCTTTTGAAGGGTTACATAGGAGCTATGTTTCAAGCTTTAGTGATCAACGTAAGTATATTGTAAGACATTCTAGGCTCAGATTCATGCATTTTTGTTTTATAATAAGTTTATTTAAAATTTTACATTTCGGAAATAATCATTTCTTCATTTAATGTAACAAATTATCATTAACCATTATCTTTTTCTAGTCTATTATTATTATATAGGATTTTACATTTGAGACAACACCCTTTTTATAAAGTTCCAAACATTTACAATAAGCATGACCACATATTAATGTTATACCTTCTTGTTCATCCTCTTTGATCACATCATTATTATTGACAAGAGATGAAGAGAAAGAAAAATGTGAGAAACAATCTGTGATGGAAGATCAACTCTCACTTGTAAATATTATTATTTATTTATTTTTTATATTGTGATCAAGTTTTTTGTTATATAAACTTGATATACTAAATTTTGGATAATATTTTATTTATTATAGTGAAAAAATTATTTAAACACACATGCATATATATCTTTAGAGGAACTATTACTAGCAAGAGGTTTAATGATATTCAATTATTACAATGCATATATATATAATTTAGTTTCTAAAAAAAAAATTTTTAAAAAAGGAGGTTGGTAACAAACAAAATTATTTTATGTGTAAATGTGGATCAGATTGAATAGGAAATCTTACTGACAAACAGTTTTTGGTATTTATTTGAGAGTTAATTGTTATCTTCTTTTTTTATTTAAGAGAATTGTTTTGAAAGTAAGTTACTTATATGTTTTGATTAATTAGAGAACATTATTTCTTGATAATGGGAAAGTATTATATTAATATAAAGCTTTACTATTATGTATCAAAAGATACGTAAGATCACAAAATTTAAATAAATAAATTTGAATACATGTGTTTGTAGTCATCATGCAAAAAAGAAAAATACATAAAAAACTCTTTAATTTAAAGTTATATTCAAATGAATTTTATTATGTATGTAACATGAAGATCTTCTACTAAAATGTAAATGTGACAATTGCAAATGTTGATCAAAATAGAATTTCCACTATGCTACTTTAGAATGTTGGAATATTTATATCTCCAAGATTTGGGATATTTACTGAGAGCTATTTATTTTATTGGTGCACCTTATTAATTAGTGTAACCTTTATTAAATTAAACTGGTTTATTTCTTGTTGAGCTATTCCGTGATAATCGCTTCCAAATTTTCACTTCGTGATACATGTAAATCATTTCCAATTTATATGTTCGTTTCCCGTGATTTATAATTTACTATTTTACACTATACCTGTAATTAGTTTTTCATAGTTCATCAGGAAAATAAATCTCATGTAAACCTACACAGGGTTTAAAACTGACCAGCATTATGCGGAAATGTTAACAGAATTACCAAAATATCGACATAATGCTGGCCAATTCTGAACCCTATGTAGGTTTACGTAAGATTTATTTTCCTGATGTTGCTGTAATTAACTTTAATAGTTGCCAAATTATCTTTGCAATTATTTGAACCCTTTAAATCAATTAGCATATTAATATAAGTTATTTTAAAATTATTGCCATAATCACTTTCCTTCTAAAACAATTATGGCAAACAACTATAATAATATTTTTCTTTTTCCATTTTTATTAGAATTGCTCATTTTCTTTATTACTTTTCTTTCTTTTAGCAGCTTAGATAATTCTCAAGTGCCTGAATATCATTTATTTTAAAATCATAAAGAGCAACTTCTCACTCTGATAGTTCTAGAATTCATGGTTCAGTGGTAGATCTTATAGATTAGTTTATGTGTTTTAATTTTCCCACCACACTTGCTAAAAAATGATAAGGGTAGTGAGTGGTATTTTACTATTGTGCTGTAGTATATAAAATTGAAATCCATAACTAAAATTTTGGGTGGGTGTTTGGATATAAAATCCTTATTGGCTAATTTGAATTTCACATATATGAATTACAAATTTCATATTCACACCCTGCTTTGTCTTTTTCCCAATGTCAAACTAAAGTCAAGTTAAACAGGGTCTTCCTTCCCTGCTGATTTTGCTAAGCCATTCTTATATATAGCACATACATGTATTCAATTTATTTTTTCAACATTTATATAAAGTATTTTTCTTTATAGGATCAATAAAATTGCATCATCCGAATAATGGTAATACCAAGACCATGCAGAAATAAATTTAAGGAACTGATTTTGAAAAAAACCATATAATGATGAGTAAAGACAAGGAGTTGAAAGATAAACAAACCCTTTTCCGTGGATGATGGTAGTTCCATCCAAGACCCTACTTGGTTTCCTTTCTTGTTTGTGTGCACTTGTCAAATACAAGTTATAGAACTTTTTAAAAATTGTTTCCAAAAATAAAATGAATAAATCTGATGATATTGATGATAGATAGGGTTGGCATTGAACATGTTCAAGGCGTATTGTTCTTGATGATGGAAATTATATGACGGAGTTTGAATTGGTGATGAATTTGGTTGGGGTGGTTGATTATCATTTTGAATTAGTGATTGAGATGGTGGGGTTGAATTGCTTGAGTGAAGGTTGTGTGGTGATGCTGTTGTTGATCTTGCACTTAATATTACGCATGGATTATTATCAGAATATGGTGGTGATGGATGGAATTTGGATCTATAGCCAATGCAACCCTGATCATAGGTGTCAGATTTAATAAATTTTCCTTTCACAAACAAGCAAGCATCATGCGATTGCAAACCTCGTAAGGGCACTGACATATATTAGCTAATAATTAGGGAGTGGGGGGATAACAGAAAATCTTAGGTCACACAATCTCATAAATAACGTGATCATAATGGCTTCAGTGAAAAATCTGCATTTTTATAACTTTGAATGTAAGTGTTTCAATTTAGGAATGATCTACATGCAAACCAATTGTCATTTACAAAAAAATTGTATTACACTTTTTGTCTACAGGATGATATGGCAATTAATTCTCACACTCTCATATACATAAATGCTATAATTAATCATTCTTTATCTGATATACCTTAAATATATTTTGCCAAAAAGAGGACACTTTTGTTGTGATTGAGAAGAGAGAAATCATCAAGAATCCTTGAGTTTTGTTCTTTGTATTTTCCTTTAGCAGGATGCATTGTTTGTAATTTTCAATTAAGTAAGGGTTATTACACTCAGAACCAAATAGGTTGTTTTGTCAAAGAAATAGCCAATGCAAATTATACCCAGGAATTCCAAGAGATCATAATATATTATAAAGGAAATTTTTTTTACTCCAATGTTGCTTTTAAAATGTATGATTTATTAATAAAATTAAATTTTTTTTTCGATTGTGCTTTGTTGATACCTAAAAAGGCAAATGATTGTCATACACGTGATCAAAATGTCTTACTTGGGGGTGGGGGAGTAAGCGCTACTATTAAAACGATATTAGCTAATATATGTCAGCGCACCGTATTTAAAATGATATTAGCTAATATATGTCAGCTCCCTAATAATTATTATCTAGTACTAGGCTAAAATTGCTCGTTTTGCAAATATAAAAATTCTGGTATGACAAATAAGGCGAGACGCGTCAGTTAGGTAGGACATATTTGTTTTCAAAGGGATATAAAAAACACGATATTCGAAAACAATTTCCTTCTTTTTCACTTATTTAATTACTAATTCTTTAATAAATAATATTTAACAATGTCCAATAATAAAGAAGAGCAAGAGCTTCAAGAAGAAGTGTCTGAAGAATATAATTGTGGCTATACGGCAATTGAAAAATTAGAGGTAAAAAGCTAAAAAAGTATTTATTATAGGAGCTAAATAATAATAATTTAATAATTTAATATATAATAAAATTAAAAAGCAATTCGGAATAAATACTACTGATATCAAAAAACTCAAAGATAATGGTTTTCACACGCTTGAATCAGTTGCATATACACCTAGAAAAGCATTATTAAGCATTAAGGGAATTTCCGAAGCAAAAGTTGAAAAAATACTAACTGAAGGTATTATTGTTATTATTACTATTACTATTACTATTACTACTACTACTACTATTATTATTATTACTATTATTTATATTCACACGATTTGATTGATATACACTTTTATATTTATGGATAGTTGGTAAATTAATAAATTTAGGATTTCAACCAGCAACGGAAGTCCAAAAAATAAGACATGAACTTATTTACATCACAACAGGATCCGACCAGCTTAATAATATTTTAGGAGGTAATGAAATGTTTTCTGTGGCCTATAAACATCAAATTCAAAATATATAATTAAATCTGATCTGATGTAATTCTTTTATTTTATATTAGGAGGAATTGAAACAGGTTCAATAACTGAATTGTTTGGTGAATTTCGTACTGGAAAAAGTCAATTATGTCACACGCTTGCTATCTCATGTCAAGTAAATAGTTTATCAACATATTTATTATTTACTGATATTAAAATATTTATTCCATTATAATGTATTTTTAGCTTCCTGCAAGTGTGGGTGGTGCTGAAGGAAAATGTATTTACATTGATACAGAGAATACATTTAGACCTGAAAGATTAGTTGCCATTGCAGAAAGGTTTGGACTTAATGGAGAAGAAGCATTAGACAATGTAGCAGTAGCAAGAGCTTATAACACGGACCATCAATTTGATCTTTTAGTTAATGCTGCTGGAATGATGGCAGAGACAAGGTTCAATTAATTTTAATATTAATTCCTAAGTTTATGATTTATTGTAATAAATCAATTGATTTTCTTTTCTTAACAATTTTTAGATTTGCTGTACTAATTGTTGATAGTGTAACAGCTTTGTATAGAACTGATTATGCTGGAAGAGGTGAATTGGCTGCACGTCAAATGCATCTAGCAAAATTCTTACGATCTCTCCAACGTTTGGCTGATGAAGTATATATACATATATGTTTTTTGTGATTACTGTAGAATGAATTAATGGATAATTGAATTAATTAATTAATGACACATTATTTATATAGTTTGGTGTGGCTGTTGTTGTGACAAATCAAGTTGTTGCTACTGTTGATGGTAATATGGCTATGTTTGGTGGTGATACTAAGAAACCAGTAGGAGGAAATATCATGGCACATACTTCAACTACAAGGTAATTATTATTATATATTACTAAATATGTTTGTGTATATATATTGTAACTTTGATTAATGTCTTGTTGAACTTTTTTTTAAAGACTTTATTTTCGTAAAGCTTCTAAAGAAAATCGTATATGTAAAATATATGATTCACCATGTCTACCAGAAGCTGAAGCAACATTTGCTATTGGTAATGGTGGAATTGAGGATGCTAAAGAATAGAATAAAAACTTTTTTTTAAACAATTTTATATGTTTGTATTGTCTAAATTTTAGATTTATTAAATTTTATATATATTAAAAATGATTTTAATTTCTTTTTAAAAAAAATAAAGTATGATTTTTTAAAATTGAATTTGACTGATGCATTCCCAAATTTTATATTTTTGTGTCCACACATTGAATATAAGACATTAATCTTCTCAGAATGTTGCACACCCCAATGAATCAAAGAACAAATTAAGTCATGAATATCTAGATTTAGTTCTTATCACCAAAATCAAGCAGTTGAAATTACTAATGCTAGCTCTAACTTAACAAATACAATAAAAATTATTAATTAATGAAAAAAATAATTTCTACCTCCAAGAGTAAATCTTTTACAAGTAGTGTTTCCATTCATTAATCCTCCTTTTTGAATAATCAAATATCTGAAAGAATTTATGAATGCGGCTGAAACTAACCCACATTTAGGACAGACAATTAAACCCTACTACTACTGTTAATTTCCAACCACAAAAGTGTTTTATTTAAAAAAAAAAAGAATTAATTTGTTTGATTGTTAAATTGTAAAAATTTTTATTACAAAACAAATTATTTGTAAAGAATTAATTTTATATTAGCTTTTCTGCCTCTCAAGTAAAGCTCTGAGTTATTAATATAGAGTTATTTAATTATCTGATTAACTAATTAATTAAATTTGATAGATAATTCACTTGGTCAAAAGATGATTTTATGTAATATTATTCAAGTATTAGTTTTGATCAGAACCAAGCAAAAGCTAGCTTTATTTATATAATAAATGTTACACGAAAAAATCAGTTAAAGAGGAAAAAACCATAGTTAAAGGCAATAAAAAATACACAAATATGTTCTCTGAGATTTATGATTCATAGTAATAGACAGATCAAACAAAATTGGTCCGTATGTCGAAACCTTTTTATTTCTTCTTTTTTAAGAAACTTTGTACAACACGTTATTTCTAAATTTGACAAGATGACGCGTGGTAATCTTTCAAAAAAAATTTTTTCTTTAAATAAATAATTTTTGTGAATGTGAATTAGTGAATTGGTGAATTATAATTACTTATAAACTGATTAATTTATCTTTTATAATTTATAAACCTACACAATTTCTCTTGAATGTGTCATGGCTAGAACACAACCACAAGCAAAGCGTAGACCAGCTGCAGTGAAAAAATTACCAAGATGGATCACTCCATCAACAACAAGCACACCTACGGCTATAAAAACTAGACGTAAAAATTTATTTTTATGGTTTTATAACATTGAAACTTGAGAAAATTTATCATTTGCTATAAATCGATTATATATGTGTGTGTGCGGAGGAATAATTAAATAATATTTTTGTAAAATAAAAAGCTGGTGATCCTATAAGACCATCAAAACCAAGAAGATACAAACCTGGCACTGTAGCTTTAAGGGAGATCAGACAGTATCAAAGGACAACAAATCTCCTTCTCAGAAAATTGCCTTTTTCTAGAGTGGTTAGTGATTAGAATATTATTATATTATTAAAAAAATATTTTTAATAATAATTGGATATATATATAGGTTCGAGAGGTTGCCATGGAAATACTTGAGCCAGATTCTCAGGTGGGATTTAGATGGCAATCAACAGCCATTTTGGCACTTCAAGAAGGTAAATATTCTGTTAATTGGAATTCTTTGTATGTGTGAATATATAATTAAAAAAAAAAATTTTTTTTAATTAGCCACTGAAGCATTTTTGATTCATTTATTTGAGGATGCGTATGTTTAAATTAAAAATTTTCAATCTATAAATAATATTATTATTTTTATTAATAATTATAATATAATAATAAACATCCTTCTGATTATTAATTAGAAATTTGTGTGCCATCCATGCTAAAAGAGTTACATTAATGCAAAAAGATATTCAGTTGGCCAGAAGAATTAGAGGAGTATGGGGAGGACTTGGATAGTCATCATGCTAATTAATGGATGTTTGATACAAAATAATAAGATTATTGTTAATAATTGAGAATCTCTTATATTTGAATGAAATTAATTTCAAAAAAAATTTTTTTAAATCAAATTATAATAATTAGTTTTTATATGATATATAGTTACAACAGAATTATCACATTAATATTTATAATAAAGCAAATAAAAAAAAAATTTTTTTCCTTAAAATTGATCAATCACTAAGTGTATAAGAATTAGATGATGATGACAGATGGAAAATCAATCAATAATTATTATAATTGAGTAAACAAATGATAATAAAAGGCCATGCATATTTCTTTTTGATTAATCAATTTTCTCATTTATTTTATATATATTAATGATTAATTTAAATACTAGACATTTTAAATATCTAACATGAGAATTAAAAGGAAATCATGTATGTGTGTATGTATGTATGTGTGCATAGTGAAGAAAATACAAAAATGAATAAACTCAAATTATTATAATTATTATATTATATAAATAAGAAATCCTCAATGTGTTTTATTCATATTTAAGCATTCCTGTGAGAAGGAAGAAGAAATAGATAAACATGTTCAAATTGTCAAATGTGCCAAATGTGTTAATTAAATAATAAATAATAAATAAAAATATATGAATATTTTAGCCTTTTTGGTTAAGAATTTTTTCAAAGAAAGCATCTAATTGAGCAATATGTTCATCTTTTATAGTTGGTTCACTTCCTCTATTTTGATTGAATGATGCTTCACTTAGCATTTTCAATAAATTATCCTGATTAATTAGTTGTTGATCATTATCACGTTGTTGTGATGGTGGTGGCGATGGTGATTGTGATTGTGATTGTGATTGTGATTGTGATTGTGATTGTGATTGCGATTGTGATTGTGATGGTTTTGGATATCTTTGCTGTTGGAGATTATTATTATCTTTTGGAGTAGTGATTAGTAAGTTTTTAGAATTTCTATTCATCAAACCTCCAAATTTTACAGAATCAATAATATCCATTGTAGGTCTATAACCCAAATTTTTCATTTCTTCCAAAGCTATTTTAGCTCTTGCATCATTATTCATAACACATTTTCTAATAATTCTTTCATAGATTTCAATGCTTGGCAATATATTTTTTGATTTCATTTCTTCTAAATATTTAAAGGCATCCTCATAATTTGGTTGATTCAAACACAAAAATATCATACGCCTATAAGTGTCAATGTTTGGTTTAAGACCATAAGCTTCCTTTAGCTCCTTGAAAAATTCTTCGCCTAATTCCTTATGGCGAGAGTAGACAGACACATTTATTAAAGCATTGAATGTGTCCAAATCAGGTTTTATGCCAAATTTCTCAATTGATTTAAAAGTTTCGACAGCTCTTTTCAAATCAGCACTATTTGGCTTATTGTTAATTCTCTTGCAAGCAATGATAATTGCATTAAATGCCAATATATCAACCTTTTTACCTTCTTTGTGTAATTCTTCTAATGTACAATAAGCCATGTCAATCAAATCAATACTTTTCTCTATGTATTTAACAATTGATGAAATTGTTTTCATAGTAGGTATATATTTTGAAGATCTTATAATGTTTAATATATCAAAAGCTTTTTTCAAATCGCCTTTAGTAACAAATGTTTCAAGGAATGGTTCTAAATGGTATGATTCTAAATCAAATAATTTATGAGCAGTCATTAAATGTTTAATCACCTTGGTTGCTAATTTTGTTTCGCCAGACACTGAGGCTAAATTTAACAAATTTATGCATAAACCCTCATCCAACCCGACTCCATCTTTAGTAACAATATCCCAACACTTGATTGCACCTTCCACCTAAACACAAAAATCAATTAAATGAAAATAATAATTTTTTTTATCATTTTTATATAATTCAATAAAATAAAACTTACATTATATTGATAAGCACAAATTCTTAGAATGTCCAAATACATATTAGCAAACAATTTATACCCATCTTCTTCGGATAATTTCATTAATTCAAGCACTATAACATCGTCATTAGAACCTATAAAACCTTTAATGATCTTTTGATAAAGTTGAACTGATGGTTTAAAATTTTGGCCTTTGATTGTTATAAAGAAATCTAGTGCACGTTCAAATTCATTATTTTCTATCATTGCATCAATATAATATTCATATGTAGTTACATTTGGTTCAAGTTGAAATTGACTTATTAAGTCAAAAGCAAACTCTCGAAGAATTGGATCTTGTTGTAAGATAAAACTTTTTTTTGCACATGTCTTTTTTTTTTTTTGGAAAAAAAAAAGATAATTAATGTGAGAATGAAATCTTAATTAAAAGCATCCAATTCAAAAACATCATTACCCACAGAAAGTGAATTTTTTCTGATCTTTGTATTTTAATAATAATATTTATTTGTTTACCTTTAATATGATATTAATTGTTTCTAAATTAGGTTTAACACCACCTTCTAGCATATCTCGTAAAACTTTTGTGGATTCAACTGAATCTGAGTATTTTGAATAAGCTTCTAGGAAAATATTATAGGCTGCAATATCAGGTTTAATATTTTTGGATTTCATGCCTTGAAAAATTTGATTCAATTTTGGTATATTATTTTTACTTTTTGTTAACTCCATCAGTGGATCATAATTAACCAACTCAATCTCATTGGGTGAAAATGATGATGTAGATGATGGTATTGGGACTTGTTCTTGTGCATTTGTAACTTCAATTGTTGAATTGAAACGGGATGTTGCTAGTTATTGTTATTGATGAAAAGAAAAAAAATTGATCAATCAATTGATCAATTAATTCTAATGTATTTTAAAAAGATCTTACTTTTGAAAAACCGTATTAAATTAACATTATTATTATTAACATTTATAATACTTCCATTGTTAAAATAAAATTTTGGTAATTTCGTCGTTACTTGTAAGCCAAAATCTTTTGAAGTAAAGAATTTATTAAATTTTGTTAAAATATAGATTTTATCAATGTTTTTTGCCATCATTATGTGACAATTTTCCTTTCCATATATTGATAAAAATTATTTTGATCAACAAGATCTTATAACAGTAACGAGTAACAGTTTATTTAAAAACAAATTGATAGGGTTCACCGTAACGACACAACTAGAGATCGATTTTTGTAAAACCATGAATATGTTTAACATACGATTTTACATTTCAAGATAAATTTTTTTGGTTGGATCTAGATGAAGTAGACGGTGAATGGCGCCAATATATTATACCATCATTTTCCGTCTTGGAAAACATTTATTTTACGCCTCAGTTTTTCACTTACTCTGCCGAAAGGGGAGGAAGACGAAAAAGATCAAGACAAGTTTCCATTCTGATAATAATTTCTGCTCGTTCATTGAATAATTACATTCTATCAAGGACCCATATTCCCCGATTCTTTTTTTTTAATTTTAATTTGATCGATTTTATCGCCATTATCAGCAACAATAAAAATCAAACCACCCATAGAATCGCATCATTTGGGGCGTGGAGATCTGATTAATATTTTTCAGATGAGGATTAATATAGATATAATAACTTTTACTTCTTAATTTTGAATAGCCAAACAATTATTACAATAATGAAAAAATGAAAACGAAATATGGTGATAGTGAAATTGACGACGAAGATGGTAATCAAAGTAATAAGGATTTGTTTATAAAAACCGTTCATTTTGGAATAAAAAATCTCAATTTTAGAATAAAGGTGATTTACAAGTTTTCATCTTGGAAATAAAATTTCAGTATAAATATCCTGAATGCTTTTCATATTTTGAAAAATAAAAATTGTGGGTTAAGAGATTCAAATATTATTTATTTTGAGGACTTTAATTTTATTTTTTTCCTTTAATGACTTTATTTAAAATTGAATATACAGTAATAATAAGAAAAAAGGAAATGTAAATATTCTGCCACAAATTGTATATTGTTTGGGGGTCATAGAAGCGCGCCCGTTTTCTTTTCTGTGCAACATTGATGCTTGCGATTATCAAGGAAAAGTAAAAGAATAGCCTTCAATAAAGGCAGAAAGGTTTTCAACGGCAAAAAAACTATCGAAGGAGTCAAAAATCAAGAAATTACTGAAGATGTGAAAGACAAAAGACTAAGGAAAGGGGGCTATTGGAAATTTAGCAGTTAAAATTAAGGGAGCTGCTAAAGGTGTAAAAACAAAGGCACAGGAATTACTTTGAAATGCAAAGAAATAAACTAGGAGTTTAATTGATAAGGCTAAAGAAGTTGTCAAAGGTGTAAAAGATAAATGTATAGAAACTGCTAGCAATTTGCGAAATAAAATTGAAAGTGTAAAGGGAAAAAGCAAAGAAATTTGCAAGATAAATAAATCTAAGGATTTCCGGGATAAATGAAGAGCCAGCAAAGGAAAAGAAACTGTTAATAAACAACAAGTGAAGAAGGAAATGTGATGTAAAAAAATCACACAGAGAGAAAACCTAATTAAATAAAATGCTTTAAATACTAATACTAATCTTGTGAGTGATTTCATTTTATTTCATTAGTTTTTTGCAAATGTTCTTTAAAATCAATTAAATTATTTGAATTGATATTAGGGAATGGACCAACAAATTAAATTGGGCAAGAATATTAGAATCAGTTATTAATTTAAATTAGGGTACTAATACAAGTTATAGAAAAGAAGATAAATGAAATGTGCTGAGCAATCCAATCTTGACAATCAATTATTGATAATAATAGCTATTACAAAGCAGATCTGAAAAAAGTCCATTGCCATAATAGATTTCTACTCAGCAACTAATTGTCATCCACATGGTCCAATTAAAGAAATTGCAAAGTCTGTTCAAAAGATGTTTAGTGAGTTAAAAATTAGAATTATAAAATCTATTTTATTAAAAATTAATATAATTTTTGCAAATAAAAAATACATGCATATTTAATAAATTTCCCATAGACTAATTCTTTGATCTTTTCCACCACCAATTAAGTAATTATTATTATTTTGATCAACCTTTTTTGTAGTGACAAAGGTGATGATTTTTGTGAAGTCTATAGTGTAAACACTATCACGATGATATGATAGTATTGCTAGTGGTTTTAAAGATTTAGAAGAAAAGACCCGTATTCTTCATTTTATTTTTAAATTAATAATAATAATAAATTTAATAATAGTGATAATAATAATAATGATAATGGTGAATATCAATAATTACTTACTTTGAATCCCAACCAGCAGTGGCAAAAATTTTACCATCAGAACGTATTCTTACATCAGAGATTCCCGAATATTTTAACAATACACTATCAACTATTGGTTCATTTGCTAAGGACTTTAGATATTATTATTATTTAGTTAAATTAATTAATTGATTATAAAAGAATAAAGAATAAATTAGAATTGTTTATTTTTAGGGATAAAAATTCAATTCAAACCTCAGTAAAAGTATATTTAACAATTTTGTTGTCACTAGCTGTTGAGATTGCAAATTTTCTATCTAATGAAACATCAATTGCCATACCTATTACATTACATTGCATTATAATAATTAGTATAAAGTCAATCCATCATTATAACTGCACATAAAAACACACATTAAAAAAGGCAGACTTATAATACCATGTCCTTTATGTTCTTTTTTACACCAATTTTGAACTACTTTGCATTCACATTCATTATCCTTTCTTTCCGATTTTTTATCATCATCAATAGAATTATTAATTGTCCATAATTTAACATATCCATTATCATAAATTAATAACATAAAGTAATCATGTGGTGTTTCGTCATTAGGATTATGAAATAATTTCAATGCCATGCACCGTCCTAGAAATAACATAAATATAAATATATTTTTAAAATAAAAATATAAAAATTAATTGAAGAAAAAAAAAAAATGGAAATAAAACCTGAGTTTCCATCAAGTTTGGTTGAATTCAAGATTTTTTTTGGATTTGCTGAAAATATTAAATCAATCTATATAATTAATTAATAATTAACAAACTTGATCAAATTTTGAAATGTGAAAGAGAAATAAATAGTCAGAACAGATGTTTTTAATTTTTACATCATTAGTTGATATGTTGCTTGGCACAGCTATCAAAAAATCTTTAGAATTTCTGACTTTTTTAGAATAAATAATCATTAATAAATAAATATACAGTTTGAATATATATTAATTATAGATTTATATAATAAATCTAAATCTAGTGAACATAACATACCTTTTTCACATGCACCAAATTTACAAAAATTTCTAAAGTTTATTATAATTTTTTTATCAAGTTTTATTAAATTCTCAACATTTTCAACACCAACACTACCACTACTAGTAAAGGTGGTCGACTCTTCATTCAATTGATCAAGTTTAAGTTTATCAAGTTTCCAGATTTTTAAATAATCATCTCTTCCATGGCTAATACATATACACATTACGCATAAATATGTTGGCATTTGATTTTATTTAATATATTTTTTATGCTAAAAATATTTTTCTTACCTGATTAATATAATTTTTTTTTCATCACTTTTATCATCATTATCATCATTATCATTAAAAGATTCAAATATATCAAATTTCAAAATACCTTGATCATGTGCATTGAATTTCATGATTGGTCTTTTAATTTTAAAGTTCCATAAAATAAGTTCACCATTTTCATCTCTATCTAACACAATATAACATATAAATAAACAAAATTATCTTCATTATTAATATTTAATATTTATCAATTTATTTTATTTTTTACCCAGAAAAAAAATTTTTATTTTCATTAAAAAATCTCAAGAAATTAATTTGTTCTTCATGTTTACGAAATATATAGATTGGTTTTGGTGGTTCCTTTGATTTATTACTTATGACATTATTGTTAGCTTTTTCCATTTTTTAAACAAATTTTTTATTTTGTCCCCCAAAAATCACCTTCCCTAAAAATCTTTTGAATTTGGAAGTTTAAATGAAGACGGGCACCACAATAATATTTCTATTAACGCAAATGATAATGATGAATATTCAAACAAAAGAAGAAAAAGACATTGCGAATGTCCAATTTGTAATTGATGTAAATCATGTGATCCACAATTATAATGAAGTGAAGCTATTGATGAATTAATAAAAAGTACATAAAGCTAATATATATTATAATTCTATATATTTTCAATGGATTTTCTTATGATGAATTAAAAAGATAGGCAAAGGTGGTTTTGCAACTATATACAAAACTACTTGGATAAATGGTGAAAATTATAATAATTACAAAAGATGTTGCAAAGATAAGATTGTTGCATTAAACAATTTACATAATTTATAGAATAATTTTTTCAAACGGTTTATTATTATTACATTCATTTTTTTAAATTTATACTCGCAATATAAAAAACGATTACAATCGGTTGTTTCAATTCGCCAATCTAATCAGTTTATAATCGATTGTGAAAAATCAATCGATTAACATACCTACATATAATACTAATAACTTCATTGTATCGCTCAACCTAGCTATTTACACTCATCAATTAGTTTCCTAGCCATTTTTTTATATGTTTTAATTAGGCTCGAACAATTCGAATCATGTCAGATTTTAAAGCGATCCATATTCAAAAAAGCACTGGATTCGATTCTAATAAGATCGGATTTTTAAACTTAAAAATTTAAAATTGACAAATTGATAAATACTTGCTTACGACTAGAATAAGCAAGCCCCGTTTCAACGAATCTATTGAACACATAAGAAAATTGCATTTAAACTCACACCCCGATGAATTTTATGTGCTTTTATATGTGAAGTAACTTTTAAAACCCGAATGTGGGTTTGATTCTAATTTGTCAAAACAAATTTAAGAATTCTCATTTAATTAAATTCGAATCAAATCAGTACCTCGGAGCTTTAATGATATCATTATTAAGATGAGCATCTTTTTCTTCACTTTATATATCATAATTATCATCTTCCATATCTTTATTTAATCCATTTCTGAATTGCTTCTATAATGATTCATAACAAAGATTAGTATTGGTTTCCAAAACTGTAGAGTTTCGCGACTGTGCAAAAGTCAAAAAGTTTTGCCATAAGTCGAAACTAGAACTTTCGATTTAGTTTTGACTTATGAATAACTTTCTTTTGATTTTAGTTTTGAGTTTTGCCTCTTCAAAATAGTTTGGTGGCCAAAACACTGATAAGGATCCAAAGATATACTATCTGATTTTGACTGATAAAATCAACCTTTATTTAATTCGTATAGTTGATGCAATATAAATATTTAGAGAGGTTTAACGAAATCACAAAGAAATACTAATATTGAACGAAACCTTATTAGATATTATGTCATTCAAAAGGAAAATATTCAACGCCCAATTTCATATACAGAAAAACAAATCACTTGATTATTTGAATAAGAACGACATAAAAATATCAAAATGAAATATACCAAATATCAACTGGACTATCACTTGCAAGGAATTTCTTGATTGCCAATTATTTTATTCTCCATTTAAAATGTATTTGACCATTTTGATGAAAGTGCGTTGATTTTATTTTATCAACAGATTAATAAACTTCAAATATTCTAAAAATGCTTTCAAAACAATACCAAATTTTTTTGTTATTCTACGTATATAGAATTAAGAGTCAAGGGTCAAAGTGTGTGTATAAATTTTATAAATAAATAGATAAGCCATTTTCTCCAAACATCGTAAACTGTTATACAACCCTGAAGTATCAAGTGTAGCTCAACATAATATCTTGATCTTGATGATTCGATTTTTACTTTTATTTTGTTTTTTTTTTTTTTTAGAATCAATTTCTCTTTCAACTTTCTTACGACTGAGTAAAGCAACTTAATTTGTTTCATAATGTTCATTAACAGGTGTAAAAGAAACTTTTGTTGGATACTATATTTATAAAAATTACTGATTTAAGGGTGTTGGGCGAAATCAGTTTTTAATTCTAGTAACCATTAACATAATGGGCGTTAAGTTTAGACTTCCAATAAAAAGCGAACGATTAATGTATATTAATTATCATACGTACATGTTGGTGTTATGCATGACGCAAAGGCAATTCATAATATAAGACGTAATTCAGATGCAAGATGCAATTCGATGCGTGTATGAATTAATTTAAAACTAAACTTTTTATTTATTACATGATTTTGAGTGTAGCATCAATGTTTTCACAGCTTGAAAGGTTTTGTTGGCTAAGAAATTATCATAAATCATGCTTGCGCCATGAATTGAGTCTTGCATCTTGCGTCAGTTGTATAAAATTATGATAGGTGGTAGTACAATATAATTGGTACAATCCAAAAAGTTTTCGGGTTTTTCGGACCAACAACCCGAAAATTCAGATTAAAATTTTAAAAACTGAAATAGGATCGGAAATTTTCTGATTCTGAGCATTAGATCCAGGAATTTTTATTTACAATGATATAATAGTCATAACAATACGTCGACTATCATTAGCACCGAGTTTAGCTCTTCTGCCACCCTAATAATGGATGTGTACATAATGAATGGTAAGTATCTTTTACTTATAGGAAATCTTAATTATTAACTTACAAAATTGACACACGGGCAGAAACAAGAATAAAAACCGTTTAAAACTAATAACGATTTTTAATTAAAAATACATTTGTTCACATAATCTCTTGTCAGTAAAACAATCAAATAGCACAAATCTCCATTCTCTTGATAGAGAATCTACTTGCATTTGAGGTGTTTGCTGATAATTCAATACTCTGGTGTATACGCATTTTGATATATTTGTGGTGGCGATGCTTGACTTTCTTGATAAGCCATTCCTTTCGTTATTATTACTTTATAAAGGCTTTTTTGTTTTCGAGCAATATAAAAATTTAAATGATAAGGATTATGGAAAATATTCCAGCAAGCTCCACCCAAATAAATAAATTAATTTCACTTTGATTATGAGATTCTGGTAATCAATGAAGGAAGTACAATCTATTTTACTAGATTGCTTTGTATAATAAAAATATTAGAAACATTGATCCTGATACAAATAACATATACAAGAAATTATCAAATGTATATACAGTATATACATATTTACACTAAATAAAATATCAAAAATAAAGGATAATGAATGTGAATGCAAAGTAGTTCAAAATTGGTGTAAAAAAGAACATAAAGGACATGGTATTATAAGTCTGCCTTTTTTAATGTGTGTTTTTATGTGCAGTTATAATGATGGATTGACTTTATACTAATTATTATAATGCAATGTAATGTAATAGGTATGGCAATTGATGTTTCATTAGATAGAAAATTTGCAATCTCAACAGCTAGTGACAACAAAATTGTTAAATATACTTTTACTGAGGTTTGAATTGAATTTTTATCCCTAAAAATAAACAATTCTAATTTATTCTTTATTCTTTTATAATCAATTAATTAATTTAACTAAATAATAATAATATCTAAAGTCCTTAGCAAATGAACCAATAGTTGATAGTGTATTGTTAAAATATTCGGGAATCTCTGATGTAAGAATACGTTCTGATGGTAAAATTTTTGCCACTGCTGGTTGGGATTCAAAGTAAGTAATTATTGATATTCACCATTATCATTATTATTATTATCACTATTATTAAATTTATTATTATTATTAATTTAAAAATAAAATGAAGAATACGGGTCTTTTCTTCTAAATCTTTAAAACCACTAGCAATACTATCATATCATCGTGATAGTGTTTACACTATAGACTTCACAAAAATCATCACCTTTGTCACTACAAAAAAGGTTGATCAAAATAATAATAATTACTTAATTGGTGGTGGAAAAGATCAAAGAATTAGTCTATGGGAAATTTATTAAATATGCATGTATTTTTTATTTGCAAAAATTATATTAATTTTTAATAAAATAGATTTTATAATTCTAATTTTTAACTCACTAAACATCTTTTGAACAGACTTTGCAATTTCTTTAATTGGACCATGTGGATGACAATTAGTTGCTGAGTAGAAATCTATTATGGCAATGGACTTTTTTCAGATCTGCTTTGTAATAGCTATTATTATCAATAATTGATTGTCAAGATTGGATTGCTCAGCACATTTCATTTATCTTCTTTTCTATAACTTGTATTAGTACCCTAATTTAAATTAATAACTGATTCTAATATTCTTGCCCAATTTAATTTGTTGGTCCATTCCCTAATATCAATTCAAATAATTTAATTGATTTTAAAGAACATTTGCAAAAAACTAATGAAATAAAATGAAATCACTCACAAGATTAGTATTAGTATTTAAAGCATTTTATTTAATTAGGTTTTCTCTCTGTGTGATTTTTTTACATCACATTTCCTTCTTCACTTGTTGTTTATTAACAGTTTCTTTTCCTTTGCTGGCTCTTCATTTATCCCGGAAATCCTTAGATTTATTTATCTTGCAAATTTCTTTGCTTTTTCCCTTTACACTTTCAATTTTATTTCGCAAATTGCTAGCAGTTTCTATACATTTATCTTTTACACCTTTGACAACTTCTTTAGCCTTATCAATTAAACTCCTAGTTTATTTCTTTGCATTTCAAAGTAATTCCTGTGCCTTTGTTTTTACACCTTTAGCAGCTCCCTTAATTTTAACTGCTAAATTTCCAATAGCCCCCTTTCCTTAGTCTTTTGTCTTTCACATCTTCAGTAATTTCTTGATTTTTGACTCCTTCGATAGTTTTTTTGCCGTTGAAAACCTTTCTGCCTTTATTGAAGGCTATTCTTTTACTTTTCCTTGATAATCGCAAGCATCAATGTTGCACAGAAAAGAAAACGGGCGCGCTTCTATGACCCCCAAACAATATACAATTTGTGGCAGAATATTTACATTTCCTTTTTTCTTATTATTACTGTATATTCAATTTTAAATAAAGTCATTAAAGGAAAAAAATAAAATTAAAGTCCTCAAAATAAATAATATTTGAATCTCTTAACCCACAATTTTTATTTTTCAAAATATGAAAAGCATTCAGGATATTTATACTGAAATTTTATTTCCAAGATGAAAACTTGTAAATCACCTTTATTCTAAAATTGAGATTTTTTATTCCAAAATGAACGGTTTTTATAAACAAATCCTTATTACTTTGATTACCATCTTCGTCGTCAATTTCACTATCACCATATTTCGTTTTCATTTTTTCATTATTGTAATAATTGTTTGGCTATTCAAAATTAAGAAGTAAAAGTTATTATATCTATATTAATCCTCATCTGAAAAATATTAATCAGATCTCCACGCCCCAAATGATGCGATTCTATGGGTGGTTTGATTTTTATTGTTGCTGATAATGGCGATAAAATCGATCAAATTAAAATTAAAAAAAAAGAATCGGGGAATATGGGTCCTTGATAGAATGTAATTATTCAATGAACGAGCAGAAATTATTATCAGAATGGAAACTTGTCTTGATCTTTTTCGTCTTCCTCCCCTTTCGGCAGAGTAAGTGAAAAACTGAGGCGTAAAATAAATGTTTTCCAAGACGGAAAATGATGGTATAATATATTGGCGCCATTCACCGTCTACTTCATCTAGATCCAACCAAAAAAATTTATCTTGAAATGTAAAATCGTATGTTAAACATATTCATGGTTTTACAAAAATCGATCTCTAGTTGTGTCGTTACGGTGAACCCTATCAATTTGTTTTTAAATAAACTGTTACTCGTTACTGTTATAAGATCTTGTTGATCAAAATAATTTTTATCAATATATGGAAAGGAAAATTGTCACATAATGATGGCAAAAAACATTGATAAAATCTATATTTTAACAAAATTTAATAAATTCTTTACTTCAAAAGATTTTGGCTTACAAGTAACGACGAAATTACCAAAATTTTATTTTAACAATGGAAGTATTATAAATGTTAATAATAATAATGTTAATTTAATACGGTTTTTCAAAAGTAAGATCTTTTTAAAATACATTAGAATTAATTGATCAATTGATTGATCAATTTTTTTTCTTTTCATCAATAACAATAACTAGCAACATCCCGTTTCAATTCAACAATTGAAGTTACAAATGCACAAGAACAAGTCCCAATACCATCATCTACATCATCATTTTCACCCAATGAGATTGAGTTGGTTAATTATGATCCACTGATGGAGTTAACAAAAAGTAAAAATAATATACCAAAATTGAATCAAATTTTTCAAGGCATGAAATCCAAAAATATTAAACCTGATATTGCAGCCTATAATATTTTCCTAGAAGCTTATTCAAAATACTCAGATTCAGTTGAATCCACAAAAGTTTTACGAGATATGCTAGAAGGTGGTGTTAAACCTAATTTAGAAACAATTAATATCATATTAAAGGTAAACAAATAAATATTATTATTAAAATACAAAGATCAGAAAAAATTCACTTTCTGTGGGTAATGATGTTTTTGAATTGGATGCTTTTAATTAAGATTTCATTCTCACATTAATTATCTTTTTTTTTTCCAAAAAAAAAAAAAGACATGTGCAAAAAAAAGTTTTATCTTACAACAAGATCCAATTCTTCGAGAGTTTGCTTTTGACTTAATAAGTCAATTTCAACTTGAACCAAATGTAACTACATATGAATATTATATTGATGCAATGATAGAAAATAATGAATTTGAACGTGCACTAGATTTCTTTATAACAATCAAAGGCCAAAATTTTAAACCATCAGTTCAACTTTATCAAAAGATCATTAAAGGTTTTATAGGTTCTAATGACGATGTTATAGTGCTTGAATTAATGAAATTATCCGAAGAAGATGGGTATAAATTGTTTGCTAATATGTATTTGGACATTCTAAGAATTTGTGCTTATCAATATAATGTAAGTTTTATTTTATTGAATTATATAAAAATGATAAAAAAAATTATTATTTTCATTTAATTGATTTTTGTGTTTAGGTGGAAGGTGCAATCAAGTGTTGGGATATTGTTACTAAAGATGGAGTCGGGTTGGATGAGGGTTTATGCATAAATTTGTTAAATTTAGCCTCAGTGTCTGGCGAAACAAAATTAGCAACCAAGGTGATTAAACATTTAATGACTGCTCATAAATTATTTGATTTAGAATCATACCATTTAGAACCATTCCTTGAAACATTTGTTACTAAAGGCGATTTGAAAAAAGCTTTTGATATATTAAACATTATAAGATCTTCAAAATATATACCTACTATGAAAACAATTTCATCAATTGTTAAATACATAGAGAAAAGTATTGATTTGATTGACATGGCTTATTGTACATTAGAAGAATTACACAAAGAAGGTAAAAAGGTTGATATATTGGCATTTAATGCAATTATCATTGCTTGCAAGAGAATTAACAATAAGCCAAATAGTGCTGATTTGAAAAGAGCTGTCGAAACTTTTAAATCAATTGAGAAATTTGGCATAAAACCTGATTTGGACACATTCAATGCTTTAATAAATGTGTCTGTCTACTCTCGCCATAAGGAATTAGGCGAAGAATTTTTCAAGGAGCTAAAGGAAGCTTATGGTCTTAAACCAAACATTGACACTTATAGGCGTATGATATTTTTGTGTTTGAATCAACCAAATTATGAGGATGCCTTTAAATATTTAGAAGAAATGAAATCAAAAAATATATTGCCAAGCATTGAAATCTATGAAAGAATTATTAGAAAATGTGTTATGAATAATGATGCAAGAGCTAAAATAGCTTTGGAAGAAATGAAAAATTTGGGTTATAGACCTACAATGGATATTATTGATTCTGTAAAATTTGGAGGTTTGATGAATAGAAATTCTAAAAACTTACTAATCACTACTCCAAAAGATAATAATAATCTCCAACAGCAAAGATATCCAAAACCATCACAATCACAATCGCAATCACAATCACAATCACAATCACAATCACAATCACAATCACAATCACCATCGCCACCACCATCACAACAACGTGATAATGATCAACAACTAATTAATCAGGATAATTTATTGAAAATGCTAAGTGAAGCATCATTCAATCAAAATAGAGGAAGTGAACCAACTATAAAAGATGAACATATTGCTCAATTAGATGCTTTCTTTGAAAAAATTCTTAACCAAAAAGGCTAAAATATTCATATATTTTTATTTATTATTTATTATTTAATTAACACATTTGGCACATTTGACAATTTGAACATGTTTATCTATTTCTTCTTCCTTCTCACAGGAATGCTTAAATATGAATAAAACACATTGAGGATTTCTTATTTATATAATATAATAATTATAATAATTTGAGTTTATTCATTTTTGTATTTTCTTCACTATGCACACATACATACATACACACATACATGATTTCCTTTTAATTCTCATGTTAGATATTTAAAATGTCTAGTATTTAAATTAATCATTAATATATATAAAATAAATGAGAAAATTGATTAATCAAAAAGAAATATGCATGGCCTTTTATTATCATTTGTTTACTCAATTATAATAATTATTGATTGATTTTCCATCTGTCATCATCATCTAATTCTTATACACTTAGTGATTGATCAATTTTAAGGAAAAAAATTTTTTTTTTATTTGCTTTATTATAAATATTAATGTGATAATTCTGTTGTAACTATATATCATATAAAAACTAATTATTATAATTTGATTTAAAAAAATTTTTTTTGAAATTAATTTCATTCAAATATAAGAGATTCTCAATTATTAACAATAATCTTATTATTTTGTATCAAACATCCATTAATTAGCATGATGACTATCCAAGTCCTCCCCATACTCCTCTAATTCTTCTGGCCAACTGAATATCTTTTTGCATTAATGTAACTCTTTTAGCATGGATGGCACACAAATTTCTAATTAATAATCAGAAGGATGTTTATTATTATATTATAATTATTAATAAAAATAATAATATTATTTATAGATTGAAAATTTTTAATTTAAACATACGCATCCTCAAATAAATGAATCAAAAATGCTTCAGTGGCTAATTAAAAAAAATTTTTTTTTTTAATTATATATTCACACATACAAAGAATTCCAATTAACAGAATATTTACCTTCTTGAAGTGCCAAAATGGCTGTTGATTGCCATCTAAATCCCACCTGAGAATCTGGCTCAAGTATTTCCATGGCAACCTCTCGAACCTATATATATATCCAATTATTATTAAAAATATTTTTTTAATAATATAATAATATTCTAATCACTAACCACTCTAGAAAAAGGCAATTTTCTGAGAAGGAGATTTGTTGTCCTTTGATACTGTCTGATCTCCCTTAAAGCTACAGTGCCAGGTTTGTATCTTCTTGGTTTTGATGGTCTTATAGGATCACCAGCTTTTTATTTTACAAAAATATTATTTAATTATTCCTCCGCACACACACATATATAATCGATTTATAGCAAATGATAAATTTTCTCAAGTTTCAATGTTATAAAACCATAAAAATAAATTTTTACGTCTAGTTTTTATAGCCGTAGGTGTGCTTGTTGTTGATGGAGTGATCCATCTTGGTAATTTTTTCACTGCAGCTGGTCTACGCTTTGCTTGTGGTTGTGTTCTAGCCATGACACATTCAAGAGAAATTGTGTAGGTTTATAAATTATAAAAGATAAATTAATCAGTTTATAAGTAATTATAATTCACCAATTCACTAATTCACATTCACAAAAATTATTTATTTAAAGAAAAAATTTTTTTTGAAAGATTACCACGCGTCATCTTGTCAAATTTAGAAATAACGTGTTGTACAAAGTTTCTTAAAAAAGAAGAAATAAAAAGGTTTCGACATACGGACCAATTTTGTTTGATCTGTCTATTACTATGAATCATAAATCTCAGAGAACATATTTGTGTATTTTTTATTGCCTTTAACTATGGTTTTTTCCTCTTTAACTGATTTTTTCGTGTAACATTTATTATATAAATAAAGCTAGCTTTTGCTTGGTTCTGATCAAAACTAATACTTGAATAATATTACATAAAATCATCTTTTGACCAAGTGAATTATCTATCAAATTTAATTAATTAGTTAATCAGATAATTAAATAACTCTATATTAATAACTCAGAGCTTTACTTGAGAGGCAGAAAAGCTAATATAAAATTAATTCTTTACAAATAATTTGTTTTGTAATAAAAATTTTTACAATTTAACAATCAAACAAATTAATTCTTTTTTTTTTTAAATAAAACACTTTTGTGGTTGGAAATTAACAGTAGTAGTAGGGTTTAATTGTCTGTCCTAAATGTGGGTTAGTTTCAGCCGCATTCATAAATTCTTTCAGATATTTGATTATTCAAAAAGGAGGATTAATGAATGGAAACACTACTTGTAAAAGATTTACTCTTGGAGGTAGAAATTATTTTTTTCATTAATTAATAATTTTTATTGTATTTGTTAAGTTAGAGCTAGCATTAGTAATTTCAACTGCTTGATTTTGGTGATAAGAACTAAATCTAGATATTCATGACTTAATTTGTTCTTTGATTCATTGGGGTGTGCAACATTCTGAGAAGATTAATGTCTTATATTCAATGTGTGGACACAAAAATATAAAATTTGGGAATGCATCAGTCAAATTCAATTTTAAAAAATCATACTTTATTTTTTTTAAAAAGAAATTAAAATCATTTTTAATATATATAAAATTTAATAAATCTAAAATTTAGACAATACAAACATATAAAATTGTTTAAAAAAAAGTTTTTATTCTATTCTTTAGCATCCTCAATTCCACCATTACCAATAGCAAATGTTGCTTCAGCTTCTGGTAGACATGGTGAATCATATATTTTACATATACGATTTTCTTTAGAAGCTTTACGAAAATAAAGTCTACAGAAAAAAAAAGTTCAACAAAAAGTCGCAATATATATATTTATTTATTGATATATAACAATAATTACCTTGTAGTTGAAGTATGTGCCATGATATTTCCTCCTACTGGTTTCTTAGTATCACCACCAAACATAGCCATATTACCATCAACAGTAGCAACAACTTGATTTGTCACAACAACAGCCACACCAAACTATATAAATAATGTGTCATTAATTAATTAATTCAATTATCCATTAATTCATTCTACAGTAATCACAAAAAACATATATGTATATATACTTCATCAGCCAAACGTTGGAGAGATCGTAAGAATTTTGCTAGATGCATTTGACGTGCAGCCAATTCACCTCTTCCAGCATAATCAGTTCTATACAAAGCTGTTACACTATCAACAATTAGTACAGCAAATCTAAAAATTGTTAAGAAAAGAAAATCAATTGATTTATTACAATAAATCATAAACTTAGGAATTAATATTAAAATTAATTGAACCTTGTCTCTGCCATCATTCCAGCAGCATTAACTAAAAGATCAAATTGATGGTCCGTGTTATAAGCTCTTGCTACTGCTACATTGTCTAATGCTTCTTCTCCATTAAGTCCAAACCTTTCTGCAATGGCAACTAATCTTTCAGGTCTAAATGTATTCTCTGTATCAATGTAAATACATTTTCCTTCAGCACCACCCACACTTGCAGGAAGCTAAAAATACATTATAATGGAATAAATATTTTAATATCAGTAAATAATAAATATGTTGATAAACTATTTACTTGACATGAGATAGCAAGCGTGTGACATAATTGACTTTTTCCAGTACGAAATTCACCAAACAATTCAGTTATTGAACCTGTTTCAATTCCTCCTAATATAAAATAAAAGAATTACATCAGATCAGATTTAATTATATATTTTGAATTTGATGTTTATAGGCCACAGAAAACATTTCATTACCTCCTAAAATATTATTAAGCTGGTCGGATCCTGTTGTGATGTAAATAAGTTCATGTCTTATTTTTTGGACTTCCGTTGCTGGTTGAAATCCTAAATTTATTAATTTACCAACTATCCATAAATATAAAAGTGTATATCAATCAAATCGTGTGAATATAAATAATAGTAATAATAATAATAGTAGTAGTAGTAGTAATAGTAATAGTAATAGTAATAATAACAATAATACCTTCAGTTAGTATTTTTTCAACTTTTGCTTCGGAAATTCCCTTAATGCTTAATAATGCTTTTCTAGGTGTATATGCAACTGATTCAAGCGTGTGAAAACCATTATCTTTGAGTTTTTTGATATCAGTAGTATTTATTCCGAATTGCTTTTTAATTTTATTATATATTAAATTATTAAATTATTATTATTTAGCTCCTATAATAAATACTTTTTTAGCTTTTTACCTCTAATTTTTCAATTGCCGTATAGCCACAATTATATTCTTCAGACACTTCTTCTTGAAGCTCTTGCTCTTCTTTATTATTGGACATTGTTAAATATTATTTATTAAAGAATTAGTAATTAAATAAGTGAAAAAGAAGGAAATTGTTTTCGAATATCGTGTTTTTTATATCCCTTTGAAAACAAATATGTCCTACCTAACTGACGCGTCTCGCCTTATTTGTCATACCAGAATTTTTATATTTGCAAAACGAGCAATTTTAGCCTAGTACTAGATAATAATTATTAGGGAGCTGACATATATTAGCTAATATCATTTTAAATACGGTGCGCTGACATATATTAGCTAATATCGTTTTAATAGTAGCGCTTACTCCCCCACCCCCAAGTAAGACATTTTGATCACGTGTATGACAATCATTTGCCTTTTTAGGTATCAACAAAGCACAATCGAAAAAAAAATTTAATTTTATTAATAAATCATACATTTTAAAAGCAACATTGGAGTAAAAAAAATTTCCTTTATAATATATTATGATCTCTTGGAATTCCTGGGTATAATTTGCATTGGCTATTTCTTTGACAAAACAACCTATTTGGTTCTGAGTGTAATAACTCTTACTTATTTGAAAATTACAAACAATGCATCCTGCTAAAGGGAAATCTAAAGAACAAAACTCAAGGATTCTTGATGATTTCTCTCTTCTCAATCACAACAAAAGTGACCTCTTTTCGACAAAATATATTTAAGGAAATGTATATCAGATAAAGAATGATTAATTATAGCATTTATGTATATGAGAATGTGAGAATTAATTGCCATATCATCCTGTAGACAAAAAGTGTAATACAATTTTTTGTAAATGACAATTGGTTTACATGTGGATCATTACCAAATTAAAACACTTACATTAAAAATTATAAAAAAGCAGATCTTTCACTGAAGCCATTATGATCACGTTATTTATGAGATTATGTGTGGCCTAAGATTTTCTGTTATCCCCCGCCCCCTAAAATATTAGCTAATATATGTCAACGCCCTTAATGTATACGCTAGAACGCATTATTTTTATTTTATTTATATATTTTTATTGGAGGTAGGTCACGCGGGCCATCACGGGGAATAACAACCTCTGTGATCTTATTTAATTAACACAAATAAAAGAAAGAAAATTTGCCGTGTTACTGTCTTTTTCTAAATTCCGTAATTTTTTGTCGATTTTGCAAATTAATTTCTTTTTGCGAATTTCTGTTTGGGTTTTTGGTGCGATCAACGTTTCACTTTATAAAGCGAATTTTGAGTCGTGCGGCAAATATTCTGTTTATTAAAAGAGTTCTTTGTAATTGCAAGTGCCTTGCCATTTCCTTGCCTGTTATTTGCAACGATATTGCAATGAACTTCCGCTCCCCCAATTTTTTCTTTATTCGAAAAATGGTTCATTATATAGTCGAATAAAAAAATATGTTGATTGTTTTGAGGCTAGGAATTATTAAAAAAATTCTTGAGTAAAAATAAAAAAGATCCGAAAATCGTTTTTTCAATTGTTATTACGTAGTGTCCTGCAGCTGCGCAACTAAAGTTATTTAGAATATTATTTTTTTTTTTTTTAAACGATAAACAATATCTTTTAAATTATGGCTAAAATTTGCGACCTAATTTTTCTTTGGTACAGATAACGTTATACGATAACGAGAAGTTACTATTAAAGTATTAAAGAGCGAGTTCATGAATACGCGCGCGTGCATTCGTTAACAATTATAATTGATAAAATGTTTATTGTTGTTATTAGTGATAATCATTAATAATGGTAATAAATTTTTTAATAAAAATAACTGACAATTCAACATCTTTTTATTTTTTTTTATTTTCAATTTTCAATAAATTTTGATATTTATTTTCAAACGTCTTTGATTTTAACGCTGCTACAACAATAAATCTATTTTTAAACGATGGCATCGATTTTAACATCTATTGTATGTATAAAAACTGTGAGCGGTGCAAATGTTTATACAGGTGTTGCATATAGCAGAGTAGACGATAAAGAATTTGTAAAGTTGCATTTTAAGGAGTTTCGACAGAACTTTTGAAGAAATGATCCAAGAAATTAAGGAAGATTCCATTATGATGATGGTTGGAAGATTTCTTAATGTTTTTTTTAATAATCATTTATTATTATTTCGATAAATAAATGAAATATTTAAAAAATGATATTTTTTTTTTGTATAGGTAACTGTCATTCAAGCAATAAACTTGGACCTAAAAACTTTGAGCAAGGAGCCCAACATGCATGATCTACTAATAGCACCTCTGTTCGGTACTTTTTCTTCTCCTTGTAAAGAAAAGGCCAAGCCAAAGGGTGAACTAGAACAAAACTTCTTCATAATGGAAAGGAACACCTACAATTCATTCACCAGCACATCCAACAAAGTAATGATCCCACGTACATATACTGTCTCAAATGGAAAGGGACATTCGGCAGTAGCCGATGCAACAAAATCATCAGCGGTCTTTTCAGTAGCGTGGTGAGCTGTTTGTGGGAAGGAACATCATGCAAAATCATCAACGACAACTAGAGTCAAAAAAAAAGAATGATGATTTGTTGAAATTTAATGAGCAGATCATTGGTAAAAAATCTCACGAGTTATCATCGATAAACACATTAGCAACATCATCAAACTCATCATCATCAAGGTAAGAGATTATGAAAGCCAAGCAACAAGGAAGAAGTGACAATCAAGAAAATGTGCTCTGATGCTTCCTTGAATATGCCAAGACCAGAGATATTGGCGAATGCAATAAATCAAGTTAATAATAACAAGGGTAAAACACCAATGTGCTATTATCAATACAATGAATATCTTGTGGTCGAGAACCAAGAGGATGAAGTTGAAGTTCAAGATATAAATGTAGATATTGACAATGATGATAATACTATCTAAACTACAAAAAAATTAATTTTTTATTATTTTTTATAAGCATTTTAAATTTTAAATATTTTAAACTCATTGTGTGAATTAACACATTTTTATTTTGTGAAATAAATCATTCTAAATAAACTTTATTTGATTACAAATTGAAAAAAAATGATGTGAATTAATCAAGCTCACTTTGCGTCCGAAATTTTAGATTAATGACGTGTTTGCCGATCAAATAAAATTTGTCTTCTTTTTCTTTCTTTTAAAATAAAAAATGTCATTTACGATTAACAAAAGAGATAAAGAAACTAGCATACTTGGAAGAAGCGAGTAAGTGTTTATCAAAAGAATGGTGGTTATTGCCACTCGTTGTCACTCTAGTTTTAAAAAAAGAACGGTATTGGTAATTGCGGTCATTGCAATTTGTCGTCATTCTAGTTTAATTAACAATTTACATTTGTATTATTGCATTTCTTAGTTTAGAAGAGGGTTTGTTGCATGAAAATCAAATTTTTTTCTTGAATATTTTCAATAATTGCAATCTCTTGCAACAATTCTGATTAAAATTTTCACAAACTGAAGGTGAAATCGAAGATGAAGATGACGAGAATAATCAAGCACGGATTCAACAATCGAATGTGCCAAGCACAAGTGAAACCGATACTATTGAAAGTGAAATCTTGACATTTGATTATGGCTCAATAGAACAACAAATACGACAAGAGTGTGATGTTAAAGTATATGTTAAATTGAAACTTTGTATTTTGTTAATTGTACAATTTATTATTTATTATTATTATTATTATTATTATTATTATTATTATTTTATTTTCAGTGGGTAGTAGAAACAATAGATGTTTCTTCAAGGTTCAAGAAATATCAATTAAGATTAATACGTGATTTAAAAAATGATCATAAAAAACACACATGGAATGACACAACAGAAATTTCGTAAGCATTAAGAACCTTACACATTTGTGATTACATAACATATCCGTGTGAGGATGTACTCACCCTTTTTCCATTACATTTAGTGCACTAGCATCTATTATAATATTAGACTGGCCATGTCGATATGATACTTTCACTTCGAAAGAATGGGAGCTGGTTACGAATGATAATCCATATAAATTAACAAGGCCAATATTCGATGAACAACTTTCATCTTCATTAAATGATGCACTTATAAAATAAGTATTGGAATGGATGCATGCTTTGAGCCCACGAGTAATCTTAAATATAGTAAAATCATTAAAAAGATATTTGACTATGTGTAAGTTGACCTTAATAATATGTTATTATTAAGAAAAAATAGACTGAAAGGAGTTAATTAATTCTTGCTTGTTTTTTAATTAAATATTTTAGCTCTGACGATCTTTTATTAAGTTGCCCGGATCATCAATTAAAAAATTTTCGTGTAACATAAAAATGGGGTGTATAGATCAATCCGAAAGAAATTTTTGTTAAACCAATTTTGACCAGGGGGTCTCGTGTCCAGTTTTTCCTAGAAAAGCCCCCATTTAGAAAGATGTACTGAAGAATTAAAGTATGTAATTTAGCGAAAATTCAATATTACTTGCAATTTAGTTTGGATCAACCTCACAGGTTATTAAATTTATTCAAGCAAATTATGAACCAATTGTTCTTTATCTAACAGTATAACAAGATTAAACAATAGATGGTATATTAATCTAGAAAAAGAAGATTGGAATACCAATTCAAAAAATTTTAAATGTTCCACTAAGGAATTTCAATTCAACCAATTATTAGAAATCGGAGATTATATATATAAATAAATAAATGTAAAATTTTTATTTTATATAGTTAATAGATGGATTATTACCATATTCTGAGACATTCCCAAGGATTTGAAAAGTTATTGATAGATTCTTACATTGTTGATTATAGTAAAATGAGTATATCAGATGGTGATGGATAATGAGAAAAGGAAGGAAGGGTTAGAGAATTATAATTATTTAAAACCAATTTAATAGAATACAAAAAAAATTATCATTATATATTTATGTTGTATCAAGTTAGTTAATCGAAATTTCGTATCCACCCCAAAATTCATCATAAGCCATATATATGTATATAATATACCTATTAATATAGTTTATATTTATTTTGTGAAATATATATATTGTTATTACATTTTCCTCATAAACCAGCAAGGATTAATGCTTTATACTAAAGGATAAAATATAATAATACCAAAATGATGATTAATTAAAAAAGTTAATTCTCATCTATTTTTTTTTTCAAGTACCTATAAAATAATTAAAAATAATAAATTTATTTTTCAATCATCATGATGCCGATGACTTCTATCATCTCTATCACGTCTAGATTCATGACTATTTCTCCTATGACTATGGTCATCGTGACTTCGTTCATAATAATCTCTTTCATCGCGTCTATAATCTCTATCCCTATGTCTTTCTCTACGTGGTGGAGGATTACGGGGATATGGTTCATGTCGACTATATGAATCTCGTCGATGTTCTCTCTGATTTGGTTCTCGTGATGAATATGACCTCTGTTGCTAAAAAAGTCAATTTTCCAATTAAAAAATAGCATATTAAATAATGAATATTAATATAATAGCATTCGTTACCTTCCATTCTTGAAGAGTTTCACGAATTTGTTTATAGCCTTTATGTTGTTTTCCTTGCAGATGTGCATCCATCCGATTAGAAGTGTCATTAGTCACTAGAAAAGCTCCACAAACATCACAAACCAGCATTCTTCTTTCTTGTTTAAATAGTGGATTTGAGTCATCGCTCTAATTGTTTTAAGTCAAAATCAGAAAGAGGAGAAGGTCCGTAGAGATATAGAGAATTGATTGGTTTTCATGAAATAGATTTGGAAATAATAATGGTTAGTGAACAGGGGATTTAAAAAATTTTGAAAATCTACCGATTTTTTTGTAAAGTCTCTCTCCTGGGATTACTTTCATTGTTCAATATGTATGCATGTATGTATGTAGTGACTGGAAGCAAAATTGTAAATAACAGTTTTCAAAAAAAAAATTTTTTTTTTTTGAATATTAAATAATAAATATATATAATATATATATGATTTTTTCTTTAAAAAAAATTTAATTTAAAAAGAAATTATCTTAATAATGTGAAAAAGTTGGGTTTATAAGGTTAGCTTTGATTTTTTTTTTTTTAGCAATTTTTTTGTGTTAAAAAAAAAAAGAAGCTAAATTATATATGCATAAATATATATATATATATATATATCCAATTTAGAGACTATATATATACTAGGCAATAGAGTTACCTCAAATGTTATGTTTCTTGCTGATTCTGCTTATCTACATGTTTTAAGTTGGCAGAAAATTTTTTTCTGTTGTATGTAAATAAGTTTTCCTATACTTTTATACTTACATTTCTTAAAAAGTCCAAATCTTTTTGAAGTGATTCCACTTCTTTGGTTAATGTTTGTGCTTCTTGTACACGGCCTTCTTCGCCTGCCTCTTCGATCTTATTAAAATAATCATTAATTTTAGTATAAAGTATACAAATTAATGTATACATACATACATATACATACATACATATTCAACTGATTTATTAATCATTTGTCAAATACTTACCTTTACCAATAATTCTTTTATTTTTTCATCTAGAATGATAATTTTCTCTTCTTTTTCATCTTTATTTGGATTCAGAAGCTATCAAAGTAAAATAATCACATGAATCTTTATGACAATAAAATTCCAAATCATTTCATTTAATGTTTCACTTAAAAAATAAACTTACTGTATCATCAGGACGAACATTTAAACGTTCATTTCCTTTACGAATCTTTTTATCTAGATCATTACATAACACTGTCAAATAGTCATAAAATTTGGTTTCATAACCATACTTTGAACGATCTGCTGCTTCTTGATATCTTTTTATTAATTTATAAATTTTTTTTAAAAAAAGGGATATATCATAATTAGAAAAATAATATAATCAATAATAATACAACATATAAAAATACAAACTGTTGACGAAGTTTTTCATCATGTACTTTAGTACATGGGCCTTATTAAAAAAAAAATAATAAGCAACTATTAAAGTATTTAAACAAAAATGAAAAAAAAATATGTATAATAGTTACCAAGATCTGATTTTGTATTGGTAAATAAAGAATTAGGACAAAACTTGACTAAATAATGTTTACACACTGCATCATCCCAAAAAGTGTGCTTTGAAGAAGATTGAAAGGGTGCCATCAATTCTTCAAGTAATTGCCGTTGATAATCCATAATTGAAAAAATTATTTAAAAATTTAATTATTATTGAACAGCATAAGGCATACTTAACAATGTACATTGTGCCACAAAGAAATTTCAGGGATCAAAATGATATCACAATTGCACACTCGATTAAGCCAGTAGCCTCATGTGACCGACTTATCGAATTTACATTTTTTTGGATCAGTAGAAAAAATTAATAAAACCAATTAACTGAAAATCAATAATAGTATTTATCCAAAAGAATTTCTTTGCATCCACACTAAATGGGAAAGCAAAAGTAGTGATATTATTTCAGTTTTGTGAATGGTAACAGTCAAATTGACAAATCCACTTCATTATTAAATAGTTCAGTGTTTTGTTAAGTATCAAAAAACTGGTAATAAAGCTTCATTGAGGGCTTGATTTTTTCAATATTTAAAGCAAAATAATTCTCCAGGTCCAACAAATTCATTCATTGTTTTTTAATAAATTTTGGTTTTTGTTATTATGCTCATCAAAATCAATAAATTGGAGCATACTGCAACAAAACCAGACAAAGTGAACATTGGTATTACCAAAGATTTCAGGGATCAAAATTTAGTAATGTGATTATTAAAATCTTCCATTTGTTACCCTCTTAATATTAGGTGATATATAGAATTACCTCTATATAAAAATAGTTAATATGAAGTTAATTTACATTAGGTCTACCATGGAACCCAAGAATTATAGTACTATCAGAAGTATTTTGAAGAAAGAACAAGGTGAA